>VZTG01004270.1:262163-314400 GCA_013397845.1 Melanocharis versteri
GTTTTTTTTTCTAAAATTGCCAGGTATTGTGATGGATTGAACCTGGGTGGATGCCAGGCACGCATCAAAGCCAGTCCATCCCTCACCTCCTCAGCTGGGTAGGGGAGAGACAATATAATGAAGAGCTTGTTGGTTGAGATAAGGACAGGGAGAGATTGCTCAGCAATTACTGTCATAGGTAAAACAGACTCAGCTTGGGGCATTGAATTTCATTTATTACCAATCAAATCAGAGTAGAATAATGAGAAATAAACCCAAATCTTAATGTCTATCCATGGTCTTGGTCAGGTATTGATCAACAATGTCTCTTCTGAAATGAATGCTTCTGTTCTTGCTAAAAGAATACTGAGTATTAATGGGATTTAGGTCTTTCCTTTCCTGTTTAGATTGCAGGAAGCTGCAAAGCTGCTCACATGGCCATACAAAAAGCCTAGAAGTACAACCCGGTTTGGTTGTTTCGGGTTTTTTTGTAAATTGCCTGAGAAAACGCATTTATAAAAGTTAATTTCTGGACTACATTGAGGTGAAAGCTCCCAGGGAAAGATTTGACTACTCAGTTACTGTTCCCACCTTCTGCCATCAGACTAGTCCTCGTGTGAGTTGCTGATACTTGGGCTGCAAGCATGCCATCCTTTAGTTCCATTCAGGACCTCCCAGATTACACTTAGACATAGTCTGGTTTTCATTTTAAAATGAAAGAGAACTCAGAATATTCTGTGATTTTGTGAGAATATTATTTGCACATCACATATGACATTGTGCACAGCTTGGGTAGTAGAGAAAGGAAAGAAAGGGCAACAAAGTCTGCCTGGTTCAGATTGCTTGAGTCATGAATATTCATCATCTACATGAAAAGATCTGGAGTTTCATAGGAACTCTACCCACCAAACTGAAATAACTGTTACAGCCTTTGCCAGTAAAACGCCAAATGAAATGGATAAAAAACAAAGCAACATAGATTGTATGAAGCAACTGTTTTAAATCCTGAGCTTGGTGGTCAGAAACAGGTTTCCAGCAGCAAAACACGGTTCTAGGTCTAGTGATCAAATATCTTTTAGCAAACACTGAATGTGGAGAGTGTGCATGGTCTGGATTTTGATTGCCATTGCCTGCACACATCCATGTCTTCATGAGCACCTTGTGGGCACTCTAGCACAGGCTCTTCCTGGGGCTTGCATTGTTTTATATAGTGATCCTCTCCTCCTAACTCTGCTTGCTTTCTATGTGAATTCTCTCGTATTAAAACACCTAAAAATCCTTCACTGCTGGTTTTAATTACAAGTGTGTTAGCTGCTTCTCTACATGTAATTACCAAAATGAATGGAGAAAGCAGAGATGAGAGAGTGTAAATCCTATTCACACAGAAATGCAGTTAGACCTGCAGGCAACTTTCCAACTACTCCATATGTTATGTAAAGTTTGGTGTATGTACACATGAATTAATGAGAATATTTATGTTTTCCCTTCTCACTTTCGTAATGGATTAATTTCAGACAGATTTTGTAAGGTATTTCTGATTGTTAGGTAGACAGATGGGTATCTCCTCCAGGTACTGTCATATCCACCTCGAAAACCAAAGAAAAGAGAGTACACGATTATTCCAGTGTATGTGCACTATGAGCAGACACCTGATGTGTGCTCACTGCATTGCTGACCTCCTGAAGTCACTCTAAGTGCAGGGAGCCTTAGAACAGCCTCCTGGAAGGGGTGACATAAGGGAAACACCTGCATCTGGGCATAATTTTTCTGAGGACTTCCCTTTACCATGAACTTAAGTCAAGTCTGCACCTGAGTTCTTCTCCCCTGTTGGTCTCACTGAAATAAAAGCAACTGCATTTAGCTGCCTTGTTTGTCCTGAGACTGGCTAAGCTGTGCTGTGAGCTGTTGTTAACTCTTTCTAGATAACTCTCCCTCTTTTTTGGGATGTGTGATAGGATTCAGAAGAGAACCCCAGACTAAAGTGGCAGATGAGTGGGTCCATCCTGCATGGATGTGGCAGACTGGGTGCAACAGTCTCTGGCAGACCGTGCTTAGCCAAGCCTTGTCCCATGTCCAAGCTGAAGAGGTTGTGCCCAGGGAGAGCCCTTGGTAAGGAATGGGTTTGTGGCTTGGTTCATTTCTATCACTGTTGTAGGCTCTGCTGCTACCTGTGCTCTCCCCAGGCCCTGAAAATGGAAAGTTGAGTAAATGCTGCTGGGGAAAAAGTCACAGATACCTGTAAAAAAAAAAAAAAAGGTTTTATTCAATGTATTTGGCTTACATTTACAACGTTTTTGCAGTCCTTTTGTGGGTATGAGTTTTTACATGAAAAAAGGTCTTTAGTCCGTGTTCAATACTTGCAAAAGTGAAGCTAAAATGCCTCTTCAGGAAGCATTTGGACCTGGAATCCTTTGATGTCTAGTAACTTACAGAGAGCTGGGATCGGGAATGATGACATGTGACTCATGTGAGGCAAATGGCAGGTTTACTTTGGACCAGAGAGTAAATATAATTCACAGAGGGTGCCGTAATGTCATTAGAAACATAGAACAACTCGTAGGTAGATGTGTCTCTCTGTCTAAATCCTACACAGATGAAGAAAAGTGCATTCATCAGACACATTATTGTTCTGAGTAATTTTAATTTGTTTTTAAAGAAACAAAAATTAGTTGATTCAAATATCCTTACATAGGCAGTGCTGAAATAAATGCAGGATGTAGTTAAATTTGGGGCACCATAAAATCACAGATCATTTGTATCACCCAAGATAGAACCCAAAATCTGACATCGGTGAAGCCGGTAAAAAATTTCTTTTTGCTATGCCACTCTTAGAAGGAGGTTCTTACATGGAAAAGATATTTGATTGTGCACACAGGGAACATTCTAGTGGTGTCATACTTACTAAAATATTCCAGACTATTATGTAGTAACATTCTTTTTGAAGAGCAGAATATTTGAAGAATATTCCATTTGAGTGGAAATCACTCAAATTAAAACTGAATTTAAAAAATTACACTGTAAGATGCATGATAATATATCAAAAATGGGGAAAATATACTTCATAAAATACAAAAAATTGCTACCGTAAAGCAAGTAAGATTTTTCAGCCCAATGTGCTGTTTGTGCTGCCTCTGTTTTCCATGCTAAAACTCTTTGTTCCTCATTTTCAACCAGATTTTTGGTTTATGTCATGACTCCTCAGGAGTATCGAGAGGAAGTTTTTATGCAAGACAGTGGTTTCTGAGATTTATATGACAAGCCTGGGTAAAATTCAAATTACTCTGATTTAATCCATTTGGAGCTGCTGCACTAAATCACTGTAGCTGTTGCTGACATTCCAGCCCACAGAAACCTGGAAGCTGATGATATAAGTTTATCTGCGTATCTACAGGTGAAAACTCAGGCAGCCTTGAATTGCAGTAAGGGGTGTTTGCCTCTGTTCTGAATATATTTGGGGAATGTGCAGGGGCTGCTTCTTTGAGCACTCTGTGAGAAGTCTTTCTGTGCTTTTCCTCTTGAAATAAATTGTCCTCAAGGTCATGCTATCTTTCAGAATGTACAGTAGGAACTTTCCCTTTTCCTTTTTTTTTTTTCCCCACCGACACAGGCCACAACCTTATTTATTCAAGAAATGCACATCAGGGAGCCAAATATCCATAAATTACCTACTGCTGCAGTGAGCATCCACTCGACAACCCTGCAGCTGGCCTCAGCCTCCTGACAGGAGGTTCCAGTTGGGAACCTGGAATTCCTGCAGTCACCCTATCTGTGCTCTCTCCTGTTTGGGGGAACCTCTGACTTCTAGGCCAGGACTTGACTTACAGGTAAAAGAAAACAGAAAATGAAGAAGTCTTTAGGCAGCTGTATAAATCCTTTTGACATGGCTTTGAGTAAATGAGCAACAGCAGCATCAACTTCTTACTATTCTGATGCAAATTTCTCATCTGCTGTTATTTATAAATAAACTTTGAGGTCTCAGCCATTCCGCTTTCAGCTGATTGTGTTACAGAACAATTGCAAGAATTGCAACAATGTCTAGAATTGCAATTAAGGGTGTGAATTTTTCGAAATAGTTCATAGAAGCTGCTTGCCCTGTGGGCAAAGAGACAGCAGTGGATCCTGAGTTGTCAGGCTGGCACCTGATGCACCTTTCAGCATCCATTACAGGGACTCAAAAATTTATATAAAGAAACAAAGAAAAAAAGCTGTGTTTCATTCAGATCAACTGCCAAGTGATACTTTGACCAAGCAGGATTTAGATGCCATTTCTCTCTGGGTTATCCTCTGAGGTTATGCTGTATGGATCTTGTGAGTAGGAAATGGAAGTTTCTGGGGGCTCTCTGTAAGTCACCAGATACAGACTCAGGAACTTGACTTGCAGCATTTACCTGCCACACAGGATTATGTGCAGAAAGCTTTTGGCTGGAAGAAGTATGGTGAAATGTTAAGGTTTAGTTCTGTTCTTGAGTATATCCTTTGTGGCAGCTGCACTGAAGTGCAGCTATTGAGCCTCCCAGAGCATGCCAGAATCACAGCCTTTCCTTCCAGTACGGAGAAGAGGGCTGCAGACACAGACACATTAAACGTATTTTTTCTCTTTAAAATCATTTTCATAATTTTATTTTTGGATGAACCAATAAATAAAGAACTCTATTACAATAAACAGAGTACTTACAGCAGCTATAATGCACACATTAAAGTTGGAACAGGAGGTTTGAAATATTTCCATATTTCATAATAGAGCTTTAGTCGGTTCTGTCATCACTGTGCTGAGGCAGACAATGTCTGGGAAGGAATACATGAGAGCTTCCCTGTCCTGCTTTGGGATAGAAGTGACAGGGGTGCCAAGTTTGAGCAGGTGGAGGGAAGTTGTTGCTGTTAGGACATTCCTGAGCCTGAGTGCATGCGAGGTGAGGGCAGCCCAGGCGTGGTGCTCTGAGAGGCCCTGGACACAGCTGCAGTTCGTGTGCCGTGGCCATTACATCATGGGGAGGGCAGCTGGGGAATGAAACTGGTGTTCGGACTGGGAGTGTTTCCAAAACAATACCAAGTTCTTTTTCTCTGTCCTCTCAGTTATACCACCTGTGTGCCTGGGAAAAGCGAAGCCTGCTGAACGACTCCAGTAAATTGTAGGTGTGGAGTGAAATGCCTGGAGAGTAGAGAGGATAGGCAGTGCCAACCGTAGCCACTACCTTATTAAATTTAAGATGAAAGGCCTCAACCCCTTCAGTCTCTCTTCAGACAGCTCCAGATTAAAATTTTTGGAATTCTGTGAGCTACCTGCTTTGCCCAGGAAAGTTAATAACAATTTCAAATACCTGCCTTGTGGTGGAAGGACCCCTGACAAAAGTAGGTGGTTGGAACAGATGCCAGATCAGGAGTAAATCAATTTCAGGATGGCGTAACTTCTTCCAATTGAGAAGAGTCTTGATCGTGATCTCTCTTACATGCCCTGCAGAACTGGCAAGTAAGGGGAAAAGCCAACCTCCAACTTTTCTTTGTGTTAGTGAATATCCTGCTCAAATGTGTACAATTTTTTTCTTTCTTTCCTGCATTAGGTTCATCAGCTGCTATGCAAAAACATCTCCTACTCAAGGGTCTCCACTGTGTAACTCCCCTAAATATTGCCATATTATCACACTACTATATGATTCTGTTGTAATTCCCAACTTGGACAACGTCTGCTGAAACAGGTCCAGAGTCAGAACAGAAAGACCTTTTTCTTTTTTTAAGGAAGACAACTTCTTAGTACCTGTGAGAAGCAAGGAAGAAGGTGAATTTTGTCTTGTTTTCCTCCCATCCCCTTTTCAGCCATTCCCCCAAAAGGAGAGCCCAGGGAAGAGCAGCCTCCAGTGTATTGTATCCTTTGAAGGTCTGTCCTGCCACCTCTCCCTGCATCAAATCCAGTGTGCATTTGCAGCTCTGTGTGGTCAAGGCTGAGACCTTGGCTCAGAGAGTAATTCCTGATGAGGGGCAGGCACGCTTGCTAATGAGCAAGCTGATCAGTCAGCTTTTCAGAAACACTGCTTAAGCTAATTGTAGAGCTCTGAGGTAATGGTTAATTTTTTGCCAGACAAAATGATCTTCTCTCTGGCACAGATTTGATGGGATCTACCTCAGCTGTATCTTGCACTGAGATGTGAGATGTTTTTCTATCCAAGAGTTGCTGTAAGGGGCCTGAGCAGTGCTTGCAGCCTCTCAGCAGCATGGACACAAGTTCTCTGCTGGAGTAGCTCGTCCCAGGTTCGGGGCAGATGCTACCCCCAAAATGTTTCCTCTCCTGGAACAACGCTTGGAAGGGGGAAAAACATGTCACCCTTCACCAAGGGAGTATTAGAAGATCCTCTCCCATGTGTCAGTTGTGTAAATTGTTAAAAAAGTCTTCGTTTTTTCTAGAAAAATAAAAATACCTGAGCTCTTGGATTGTGAAGACTGTGTCATGGCCATGCTCCCATTTCTGTGTACAGTTCTCCTACTCTGGCTTTATACGTGCAAGGGAAGCTCTGTCAGAAAATATCTAAATATCTCTGCTGCTCTTGTTGCAAGGTGATTCAATTTCGAAAATAATTTTAATTAAAAATGGAATAAACTAGATAGACAAAATCTAATGCCTCCCCTACCTGCTGTGCCTCCCAAACCTGAGATCATTCTCATTTGAGTGTCTGCTTGGGTATTTCTGCTCCCCATGTGCAAAGTGCATTTTCTCTTCTGCTCGGTCTGACAAGGTATTTGCATCTTGTGCTAAACAAGTGAAACAAAGCCCTCTTTGAAGTGCATAAAGCCATTTATTTCAAAGGGGAACCATGGAGTGTGGCATGTTGGCAGTGCACTTGGCTTGAATTTATCTTGAAATGCCAAGATGTCTTTTGTGTGTTTTTATAATGACATCATTAGCACCTCTAAAGACTGTTTCACTATCTTCCAGGTAGAAATTCAGACAGATAGGAGTATCTGAGTGAATGGAAGACAGGCAGGTACACTGCACAAGCTAATTTTCTTGAGCCAGTAGACCAGCAGTAGCACCCAGCCCCTGGGAGGACAGAGCTGCCTACTAGTCTGCTTCACCCACAAGCACCACATGCTTTACCTACAGGCTATTTCTTATACATACATAAGGGAAACTCCCTTAAAACAGTCACTTCCTTAACCTTCATTAAGGCCCTATGTAGACTCATCTTTGATGCCTGCAGATCCCTGCCAGCTGGCAATGCCTGGCTGTTGCTGAGCAGAGAGTTCTTCATGTGTAACGCTGCTTGCCTTTCCACTTCCTCCTCCTCCCTCCCCGCGAGTCCGTCTCCTCCACCTGCTGCATCTTGTTCTAATCTGGTTTGTGAGCACTTTAGGTCAGGGACTGTCTAATTTATAGCGTGTCTGCATGCCCCCTAGCACTAGGTAAAAGCTATTAATTCACATCACCCTGTACTTAGAGAAAGTTTTATGGGATCAATAGAGCTGTGCTATTAATAATACAGCTAAAGTGTAGTAACTTCATACTGTGCATCACCTCAGAATAGCCCCACAACCTATTATAGAAAGAGAGTAATTTCCTCAAAGCTGTGGCTGCAACCAGACCTGGGGTTTAGCTGTCCATTGAAGTATTTGTTGAACCTGAGAACCTTTGTCACAAAGACAAACCAGGCTGGGCGTGGTGCTGGCAAATCTGATTTGAACTTGAAGAATTTCAGAAATGCTAGAAGTGTGAAGGAAACTTTCTCCTCAAATCACTATAAGATTGCATCAAAACTTATTTTAAAGCTTTCTTAATTTCTACTTTGAAGCTGTGACTCACATTTAGCATTTCTGTAGCACCTTTCAGTTTAAAATTGATTAGCGATGTTTGCTCAAATGTTTCACTTGAGGTTTTTTTTTAAATTCCTACATAGGTGTTGACTGAAGAGAAGCAGTAAGAGTGAGTGAAGTGGCAGCTGCTTTTTGACAGTCTTGCCCTGCTGCTTTAGACCATAAGGCTGCATGTGACTGGCAGTGTGACATTCTTCCTTGGCGCCCACAAACCTGAGTCCTGCTCTAGAGATGGGTGTGCCCTATGAACGCTCCAGGCTACAGCACTGCCCTTGGCAAGTGATCACACTGGTGGTCAGGGCAGAGGGGCAGTCCCTGGCCATGAGCTGGGAGCTTTCACTGTCACTTGGCCACAAAGAGCAGCAGAAGCAGCTTTGAGTTGAGGAAAGTTCTTACCAACCAGCCACCAGGAGAACTGCCATTGCACACCTATGGTTTCAGGCTAGCTGTCATATTGACTGGTGCTATGCAGTTGGGGCTTGATATCCTCTCATCTCAGATTATTTTTTGCAGACTGCCAAAGGCAGTGTCTTGGTGTGACATTATATCCGTGTTATTAAACATATGTACCCTGAGACAGGATCACAAAATGACATCCTGTCTTGCGGTGATTTTATGATGATTAGTCTTTTCCCTGATCGTCTGCTTTATGCCCAAAAATGGTTGCTGTAGCTTGAAGGTGGGTCCAGGGCAGCCTTGGGTTTTTCAAAGCCTCACTCCCGAGGCATTCGGCGTGCCGTGTGGTCTGGGGTTTCTTTTTGCTTGGCTAGCTTGGCTTTTTGTTAGCTTAGGCAAGAAGTTTCTTACCCTTTCCACAGCCTTGGAAAGGATGCAGCAGCAATCCTTGGGCAGCTTTTTCAAAGCGAACTGGGCAGCTCAGTTTTGGTCCAAGGTCAGAGACCAGCGGGAAAGGTGAGGGGCCACTCTGTTTTGGCCCCACACCTCGGAAAATCCGAGCCAGCAGGAGAAAAGCAGACCAATCCCCACCTGCTTCATCTGCTGTGAAGAGGGGAGCAACACCAGAGATTCACCAGGTTCCCATCTGTTTGCCTGAGCTACTGCGTGAACCTTTTGTTTTTTGGGTTTTTTTTCTCCCTGAGACAGGAGCTGGCACCATCTTTCTCCCCAGTGCGTGGCCAGCCATTGTGGGGTGTTTTTCTTTCCCTGGCATTTTGGTTTTTTGTTCCAGTGTGTGTGGAGGGAGAGAGAGGTACAGTCTGACAGTTCGATATCCAGCATATATTTACCATTTTTTACTATGCCATGTGGGCATTCTGGCAATAAACAGTTTGTTTTTTTCACTTTCATCCACTAGTATTCATTTTTTATTGGTGGAAAGGAATTGTTGGAACCCTTCTTTTTAGAGAAAACACTCTGGAAAGAGTATTTTTCTCCTAAACTTGTGTCCAAACGGAGACACATCCTCCGAGCAGTGAATTCTAAGAGAGCCCAGACAAACACGTGAAAATACAGTGCTGTAGAGCTTTTTAAGGCGATGTTAGATCCCAGACCTTGGGCAATGTGCTCCCAGACTCACACTTGAAACCAGGAAGGGACGATGCATGCCATTATACCAATGCACTGCTGGAAATCCAGTGGGTGGTTATGAGGTCTCTGTGCAAAGAGCTACCTTAAAGCACTCTAACAAGAAGTCCTTTGCTTTGCCTCCCAGGAGTAAGTCCCATAAAGCTTTAGCAACATCTGTCTGAGCTTTTCAGCTCTGCCAGCAACCCCTGGGGAGTTTGTGATTGCTGGATGGATACCTGCCCCCCTGCAAGGCATTGCACACACACAGGGGGCGGAGAAGCCCGTGCATATTTGTACACAACTGAGTTTCTGCCAGGTGATTTTCATGTCAGAAAATTCCATCTTGCTTAACTGTAACCTCATCACGATGAGGAAGTAGAAACACATGCTTGGTTTGATGTTCCTGCACATACAATACCATTTACTGTCCTGGAGAAACCAGCTAGGACTTATTTTCCTGCTGTGACTTCCTTCTTCCAGGGCTTCACGAGCTCTTGGCACAGCTTTGAAATCCAACCTGGAGAATCAGGGGCACTTCTGAGAGAGGCAAAAGCAACAGCAGAGCCCTTGAGCTTGCTTTTCCTTCTGATGCTACACAGCCAGACGAAAAGGAAAAGAAAGCTGGGGGCAGTTCCTTTATGTCCTGACTTCAGAGATCACGAGAATGGTTTTGCTTTGGCATTGTTTACAATAGAACTGGGAATATCTTAGCAGCTGACTATTGATTTCGAAGGTGTAGTATAAACAAATGAGCCTAAGAATCAAGGGGACATTTATCCTGTGACCATTGCTGCTACGTTTTCCTCAGGCATCATCATCTGAAACAAGTTCATTGTGTGAAACACTGTCTCTGCTGCCTGGGATATGTTACACATCAGCTGCAGCTGACGCTTGTACCTAGCTATGCATACCAGCTGCACGTGTAATTCATTTTTAATAGTATATTTATGATTCAAACTGGGTCTTTCTGTCTCTTTTTTTTTTTCTCAGGCTATTTTTAAATTGCTCAAATGGCAGGGCATTCATTATTTCCACTAGATGACTACGTCGTTTTGTTCCCTAGTAGACGTTTCAAAAAGGAGTGTAGTGGTTTACTGTCTACTGAAAGTGGCTAATTAAGAAATGTATTTCTCAAATTAGTACTTGGAGCAGTTTCCCTGGACTGTCACGTGAAGAAAATTATTTTAGTAATTTTCCCAAAAGGTGAGAATGCTGTAACATAATGCAAACCTTCCCTGTATTTTCCTATAGGTGAAGGTTGTTGGTAGATAAGCCTTGACTTGTGATCTGATTAGTCTCTGCTTCAGGAGTGTCTTTTTGAAAGTGTGTACGTGTATCTGTATATGTATTGTATATAAAATATATAATTTTGTTTTTAAAGGTGAACACGTATGCCAGCTGAAGAGCATACATTCCACTTAATGTTACAGAAATGTGTTGGGAACAAACTTGTTCAGAAGAAAAGCATAGTGCGCTGGTGACTGAATAATGATTAATGTCTTAGCAAAATCACTGTTCTTGGGTAAAATCACTCAGCGAAGAACTACTGTGTTTAAGAACAGTCTTACCAGAGGAATAGATAGATCATACTTTGACATGCATTATCAATATGCTGGCGACTGCTTTTCTTCTCACATTTCATGATAAGAAAGTCACTGTGACCCAACCTCTGAAGTGTCCACACTGTCTTTTAAAACATGAACTAAGACCCATAGTTACACAGAAATTCAGTTAAGTTTTTACAGCAAGTTTCCACTTCATTCCACATTTTATTAGTTATCGTGAAAAACCCTTTCTCTCTGATCTGTACATTTTCAGACGCTCTGAGTGACAGCCTTCTCTTTAAAGCCAGTTATTTCCTCTGTCAAATGAAGGGAGAGTCCTGTGGGGAACTTTCCAGGATAAGCAGGACTCATCCCCAGCTGTGGCCTTCTTTTTTTGAAAAATAAACCATGTTTCTTTAAACAAAATGGTAACACTTATGCTCCTAATTCTGCTTACCTCCTGGCCCGGGATTTGTAAATGTAAGTTCAGATTATGAATGCATGTGCAGTGTCTGATATTTCTAGGAAGAATACTTTATAACTGAAATCTCTCTTCTCCTGGGGATGAAAGCAAAACAAATTTAAGGATTAAATCACAGAGAGGTATAATCCCCAAGGGAAACTTACTTTAGTTATTATGATTATATTACGATATACGCTTCAGTACAGCAAAAGCTGTGTGAATACCATTTCAATGGGGAATAATTTTTAGTCTTACAGCCTATAGTACATTATAATGCATTTCTGGAAGCTTGATGAATCGTAACTGCAATTCTCAGACATCTTTGCTTTCTGATATTCCTAACCTTCTCTTCTAAAAGAGAAAGGAAAAGAGTATGAGATTCATAAAAGAAAATCTTAAAACAATTTAGTTAGACAAGTTTTAATCACGCATTAATTACACGTCCCTATATGTGCTTCATGTTATGCAGTGTTTATGCAGTTTCTGGAAAAATAACAGGGTGAACCATTTCAGAGAGTCTAGTGCTGCCTTTTTATTGGTGTGAGACCTGAGTGATCAACCCAGGTCAGCTTCTGGGTGGGTAAGTCACCTGTGCAAGGTGTGAGATGTAGGGAATTAGGTCCTCCTGCACACAGTGGCTGAATGCTTTTGCATGCTATTTCTCACATGGAGCCTTGAGGCAGCAGATCAACCCCCAGAGCCCACTGTAGGCCCAATATTGGAGCACAGGACTGTACTCATAGCTGTGTTAAGACTCTGTTTTGCATCCCACTGTGCCCAAGAAAGGAAATCTTCAACTCAGCTGTTGAGAAACGGAAGTTCGTGGATTTCAAATTACTTTTTTTTTGGAAGGTGAAACAGAAGCTGGTCCTGATGTTTGAGTGAATATGCAATAAATGAGACTAGCTAAAAGTAAAACAAAAGGATATGGTCGCAGTATAGCAAAGGCTAGAAATCCTATATACAATAACTGGCAAGCCACTGCTGCCTGGTGGTGTTTAACAGCACTGTACAAGGGAACAGCTACACATCCTTCCATGTCCATAGTGAATTAACTGCTCTAGAAGACTGCTATTTGGTTGAGTATTCAGGTTTCCTGTCCACACAGCCAGATCCTTATTCTGCCACACATACCATCTAATTCCACCGTTTGCGTGTACCAAACAATACAGTGTTTATAGATGCTTAACTAAAGAAGAGACTAAATTACTAGCCCAAAGTCATACATAGAGTCCCTCGGAGTAAGAACATGAGCCCAGATCTTCAAAACCCTAGTCTGGTGCCCTTACCATGAGATCAACCTTCCTGTGAAGACTGAAAATCCATACTGGTTGCACTGTTGCACTGTATACAGGTGCCTCTAGAATACCGTGCTCTTTACAGAGCACTTCATTACCAAGAAGGTATTGATTGACACATTGGAGGGAGTTCAGAGAAGAGCAACAAAAATAATTAGAGAGTGAAGAGATTGACTGGAAAGATTGATTTAAGAGGGAAGATTAAGTGAGATAAATATGTATAGTTTGGCTCACCTGCAGCATGGTGCATAAGTCCACAAATATTTAAAGGATGTAAACAATCAGGAGGAAGAGCTACCAACACTGGTCCAGTCTATTTGTGATTTGGTGGTGCCACATGCTGTTGCTGTACAGAGCTTTCTCAGAGCGTGACTGGGTCACAAAGCCTGCCCCTCAGCGTCCTCAGGGGAAAAATGGCTATTGGGGTTTTGGGACCAGTGTGACAATACAACAGGATTCTCTTCTGGGCAATGGCAGGCACTGGGGTGGGGGGAGGTGGAGGGAGCAGGCACTTAACAGAGTCGTGGAGGGTGTTTCCTGATCTAGAGCAGCAGGACTCATACCAATTGCATGAGACACTGGAGAGGAGACCTTGTAGTTAATACCTTTGTATCAGTTAATGTGAGTTGCCATCGTAACTATAATTCTTGATTATTGTGGAATAGCACAACAAGAAGCCAGGTAAAGACTGTGGAAGTCCGTAGTAAGTCTGGATTGGACCATCCCAGCTTTGATCAACCATAGAATGAGTTGGAAACAAGCTACTTCAAATAAATCCTAAAATAACATTTGAGATTCGAATTTTTTTTCAAGGAGAAAGTGGATTTCCTAGTAATAATAAACCCTCCACGACCCTGTAGCTTTAATAGTTTCAGGTGACATTTAGTGGCTGCCATCAAATAATCACAGCACAGAGCTTACTGGATGTCATTGCTCACCCAAGGAAATTTCCACATCATTCTAGGAATATAACAGGCATGTCTTGTTGCTGTCCTTGCAGCAGGACAGGGCTGATGTTCCCATGTCCTGAGGCAAACCCACACCCAGTTGTGCCCATTGGTGTTGCTGCACGATAAATAGATCAGGATGGGGATGGGGGAGGATGTTGTGTGAGATGTGCTTTTTCCAACAGCATATCACTTTGCAAAGACAGAATGTGCTGATCTGTGAATTTATGCCTGGGAATTAAACATATCTACAGCAGAATCACATCGATGTGTGCAGCTGTGAGGAGATGCTAATGCGTAGCTGCATGTACAGAACTTTTCGGGTGAGCTTCCCTGCCCTCCTTTTCTTCCTGTGCAAGTAAAAGAAAAGCCACAGCTTGTTCTCCCATTACAACCACTGGCTTGTACATTCCCCTTTTCTTTTCTTTGCAGGCTCTGTTTGTAGTTATACAGTTAGGTCTCCACAGAGTAATTTACTGGTTGAATCTCTCCCAGAATCCAGCTTGAAACCAAGCTGTAAAAACAGCTGAGAGTGTAAATAATTCATGCAGACAATATGACTTTTTTATGTAAATTCGGTGCATTAACCCTCTATTATAATGATGGACGACAGATATGGGCGACGTTGCCTTGGTAAGAGCTAATGGATGGCCGCCATAAATTCACTGCACATTTTATTGTGTTGCTGGAAATTGTGCCTTCAGGCAATGCTGTTTACTTTTATGTAAAACTCAGGGTTCCCTAAATATTACAAATATTTTACATCCGACTCCTCAGCATTTGGGCACGGCACACAAATCAGACTTTCTTCATTTGAGCTGTAATTAAAGGTTTGGGTTTTTTTCAGGGACAATTATCTAAAATTATAAAGAGAAATATGTTTTCCCCTTTAGATGTTCAGTCATTGATGTATTAACAAAACCTCTGAAGAAAGATATTAAATAACTGCAACATACAACTTTGCATTAGGCTATATGCTGTATGCATACATAAAAATTTGGAAATAGTTTCTTGTTACTGGTTTTTATTTTCTACCATTTCTTGTGCTTAGTTACACATAAAAGATTCTTCTTTTCCCCACACGTATGCTTCTCTCTATAATTCATATCTGTTTTATCAGTGTAATTCTCTGAACAGTGTCCTTGAGGATTTCTGTATCTCAGTAAACATGGCAACTTCAGTTCATTTCAGGGAATTTTAAATAAAGAATTCCTGGTTACTTTTTGTTTCCACATGTTACTCTTTTGTACAGACCTTAAGTACATTGGGATGACACAGGTAATTTTTCTCACAAAAAATGGTCTCAGCAAAACAGAAACTTACTGTATATACTTAAGTACAATGTTTTCTTTACAAGTTTTTTAAGACATAATTATTATAAGCACACAATTAATCCAGCTTAATCAAACATTCAATTAAGTCTCACAGTACACTGTGGCTTTGGAAGAAGGAAACAAGCAAAAAGCAGTCACATGTAGAGAAGGATCCTACTTCTTCTGAGAGTGTGAACAGGGTCTCCTCCACAACAAAGGGAGGCAATGCCAGGAACAATGGCATGTTTGTCCCTGGCACGTTGGCCAAACACCAGCTGGCCAGAGGGCCTCGATGACTGGAGCAGTCTCTGGGAAAGCACCTGTGTGAGAGTTTATTGAAATCCCTGTTGGAATTTTTGAGGGAAATCTTGTAGATTAGCAGTGGTAAAAGCATGTTCGCTCAGTCTTCTTCTTTCAATGGAATGTGCCCGTTTGGGCAGTTTTGTTTTGATATCTCTGTGAAAAAACGCTGCACTAAGTTGACTAGGAGTGACTACAACTGAGCTAACTCCAACAGAAATGCATCACACCTTCCAAAACACCCCAGTTCCCTGAGGTCTAAATAGAGGGCACGCTGTAAGAGAGGTGAAAACCACTGAATAGAAGGGCAGTGCAACAACTGTGCAGGGGGAAAAGGGCTAACAAAATTAATCACAGGTAGTATTAAGGAAAGTCTAGCAGTTTAATTACACATGAACCTATTTAATAATCGGGTTTATTTTGTATCCTGGCTGAGCATGCTCCTTTCAACTATATTAGGAATGTCACAAGATAAAAGGACAAAACCCATTACCAAGGGCATTCACTTATTCTTAGTCTTCGATATTGACTGAGGCTCCTAAATTTGGACTTTCAGATTTTGCACTTTATTCTTCCGACGTGCTCTGATGTGCTCTACTGCCCTGAAGCCACTTTGCAAAATTCATAGCAGCTTTCACATGCTCTGATGCTTCTTGGGACCAATTCAATATCGAACAATAGATGTGTGTGCAGTAGAGCCAGGAAATGTTACACAGGAGATCATAGGCTTATTCCCCAATAATATTTTGATTTGTAAAGTATTCCACTACAAAAAACACACACAGGAGACAGCATTAAAAAGCATTAGAGACCATAGCCAGCAAGACAGAAAGGTGTCTTAAAATACAGATTGACAGCAAGGGCTGGGGTATAAGCAGGACACACTAAATAATCAGTGGAAATGTTATAGAACGAGTTTTCAGCATTTTACATTATTCAGCCATTTAACAAATGTCTCTTGGGACAGAATTTGGCCTTCAAAAAAAAAAAACCAAAACCTGATTTTTGACTTTTTTCCCCTGTTGTTTAAAATAAAGGTGTTTTTGTAATTCATGCATCAAGAGAAGGCCAGTTTTCCAGTCTTGTTCCTTGTCCAGTGCATTTCCATGCAGAGCAGACACAGACATGGATTGCTGGAAGCAGTTATAGGGCAGGTTTGATCTGTTTGAAGGAGTCTATGTCTATGATCCAGGACATAATATTCAGCGTGATCCCTCTCTCTCTTCCTTATGGAGAGCAGAGTATCCCTCTGGTTAACAACATGCAGATCATAAGGCATCATACTGTCCAGGTAGGCAGTTTAAATGTCAAATGCTCTGAACTCTCGAGCAGTAATTTTTGGCTGCCACCCCATCTTGGATGGTTTGCTTCTATGGAATTTGTTGCAAGGATCACAAGACTTCGGTTGCACGGGGGGAAACAGCACTTTCTTTCCTGTGCTGCAGTACCAGCTGTGTCATGTGTATCTCAGAGGTGATAAAACGAGAGGGAAATGTATTTTGAGATGGAAGCAGAGCTTGAAAGCATATGGGCTGCCTTGTAGGATTATGAAGAGAACATTTCTCTTCCTCATGATGAACATGTCCCTGGGTCAGTCCAAATACTATCTGCAATTGCAGATTGCTACAAATCAGAGTCCCTAACGAGCCTTCCTTAATTTCCTCTAGAACAATAATGTTCTTGTATTCTTCATAGAACCGTGGTTTGTTTTGGAAGGGACCTTTGAAGATCATCCAGTCAGACACTGCTGCCATGGGCCTTTCACTGACACTGGGATAGGTTTCACAGAGAAGTCGTGGATGCCCCATCCCTGGAAGTGTTCAAGGCCAGGTTTCAAGCAACCTGGTCTGGTAGAATGATGGAACTGGGAGTTAGAACTGGATGATCCTTAAGGTTGTTTCCAACCCAAACCATTTCTGGATTCTGTGAACAGAATGCTCCACATACACTGTGGAGCAGGTTTCACTTTGGTTAATTTAGGGCTCATGAAAAGAATGAGGCCCGGATTGACCACCCATTTCTCGTGTCCAAATGCAGCATTGTCAATACAAAGATTTTTCTTAGCCCCCTTCTTCTGTTTAATACATTTAAGTACTGCACTCTGCATATGAAGGATAGTGATGTTATCAGAAAGCATTCAAAAACATATGTTTTAATGAAATGTGTTGACAACTGCTGAAGTAAAGTTTTTGTTAAGTCTCAAGAGTTTATCCATGACAAGCAGTATTAATGAATTGAATTAATTAAAAAGCATTTCAAGATGAAACAGGACCTGTTCTATGTAAAATGCTCTATACATTAGACAAGCATTATGGAAATCACTGCTTTGTACTACACTGTAATGCAGCCATTTATAAAAGCTTCTCAAGATCCATGGATAGCAGTAATTTGGGTTTAGCATGTCTTTGAAATTCATTGAATACAGCATGCGCTATTTAAAAGCATGAAATCTGGATGGTTACACTGCTATCAACGTTTATTTGGCTTGGAGAGGGACACAAGAGCTCAACATTACTGGGATGAGTGAGTGGGCATGGGAACAGGGTGGAATGATGGGGGCCTGGCAAGCCCTGGCAGAGGCTCGTGCTGACATTTTCAGGGAGCAGACTCGTCTGGCAATAACTCAGGGTCCTGAGCTGGTTTGAAATGGGAGCTGTTTTACTAAAAGTAATTTCTCATCTCTGCTGTTCCTCTGCCACAAACTCCTCTACTTTTTGGACCAGGCTTGTTCTTCACTATGTCCTCTCCTTTTTTGGTTGCTTTTTTGCCCTCTCTAAGAGCAATACCATCAGCAGTGACCACTGGCATTACGAAATATCTGTATTCCACATCATGAATCACTACAATGGGCTAAACAGTCTTATGAGTGTGTGCAATGGGGTTTGTGTGAGCTTCTGGCCGTGGCCCTGGGAAGACAAGAATGAGCAAGGGTTGTGCAGCCCTACAGCAGGACCAAAGATACAGGTGCCCACTGGCAGGAGCAAAGGGCAATTCTGCCTCGCTGGGCCAAAATCAATCATAAAATGACAGTTCTTGGCTGGAAACTTTTACCTCAGAGGGAAATGTCTGTTTGCACACAGGGAGAATTCTTACTAGGTTGAGTTACGATTGTGGCTTGGATTTGGATGAGTAAGGTAACAGTGCCCACACAGAGCACATTAAAAAAATATATCTTTAAGATATTATTAAGTATGTAACATATTCATAAATACAAAATATAAAAGGTGAAAGATGAGAAACTGTGAAAAACAAAATGATTTCATACATGCATGGTGAAGTTTGTTTCACTTTATGCGTCTCAAGGTTTGGCTTGTAGGAGATTATTCCCGGTGGATCCACCTTTAGCTATCTGCTTTGTAATTCCTCTGGATCTTAATAAAGGAAAATACATCCTTCAAGGAGAACTAGCCAAAAATCTGTTGGTACATTTGAAATATTGTAATATATTAATACTCAAAATTCAATCAAGAATATGGCTGTGCAGTAGAGAAGAAAAAAAAACCCTAAATACAAAATGAAGGTCAGGTTCCTCAAGCAATGTACACATATATTTAAAGGATGGTAACATTTGCTACTTAGCTACTGCACATGTTCCTAAAAATTTGTTTAAGACATTGCTTGGAATATCAGTAAATCTGACAGGCAGCCTCATTGGTTAGAAAAAGGGATAATTCATTTGGCCCTTAGTGTATTAGGAAAAGAGCAGCCAAAATTGCATCCCAAAGTGCTTTGGGAGATTCATCCTCTAAGCAGGTATGAATCTGCTCTGTGAAGAAAATAAGAGAGCTTGTTCTGCTACTTCACTATAACATGAGCAATATGTTTGCACTTGTCACAGGTAACATTTGCATTTATTATCTGCATGTAGAGAACTTCTAAGCTTTCTTATACCTGCTAAACCGGCCCAGGTAGCATTTGGGCCTGACCAAAAGAAGTCTCTCCCCACCGGCTAGGTGCTGTGCTGCCTGCAGAGCAGTATCTGCCAAAACGAGGTCTTGCATTTTCTGTTTCCCTTCAGACTCTTCTTGCCAACTCGATTCCAGGAAGGACCAAAAAGCCTTTTCTGTGCAGCCATTTTTGAGGGCTGAAATAGCCTGCCTCCTCCTCAGTCTGTCCAGAGTGCCTGGCACATTCTCTGTCAGGCCGACTGACCAGGCAAGACCACAATATGTGGCACACATGAAGTGATGGAAGTGAAAGTCTAAGATGTGGACGCTGAAAGCTTGGTGGCAGAGAGATTTTTCAGTATCTGCCTGTGTCCGTGAGCATTCTCACTTTCTCACGGAGCTAGCTGAGAAACAGCTAGAGAGCTTTTATAAATAATTTGTCTATCTTGCACTTGTGAGATGTTTTTGGATGTTGTTATTGTAGGACCGAAGGTCTGTTTAGGAAATGTGTGTTTTTAGGATCTAGCCAATAGCCCTGGTGGGTGGTCAGCTAAGATCCAATGGCTTTTCTATAACTTAGAGTATAAAACTCTTCTGTATATAAATAAATAACGGCTTTTCTATCGAGTCCCTCCTGAGTTCGGTTCTCTCCTTCCTCCCTGGGCCGTGTCCATCATTGCGACACTAAGATACTGGGCACAAACTGGTTGCTGCTGACTGATGGTTTACATTGAAGTGTCCTGTGGTGGTGGTGGTGGAATGCCTGTGTTTGCAAGAGCCATACACTCTAAAACTCTGTGCATGAGCTCAACCGAGCCTGGGCCCCCAGAAAACACAGATTTTTTTAACCAAAAACTACTTGCATAGCCAAATGATCAACTCTGGGGTTACTTAACCAGCTGATCCTAGAAAGTACTCGAAGATGTAAAGATCAAGACAAATTCTGACTGTTTCCATTACCAGGAATATTTGCTAATTTTTAAATGATCAGTCTGCCTGCATACAGGCGTGTTTCTCCTCTGTTGCTTTTCCTCTTAGCAAACTGTTTTTGTTGTGATTCAGCTCAGTTCTGCACTGTTGGACCAGCATGTTTAAGTCAAAATATCCAAATTTTTCCTCATCAAATTTTTGCAGCATTTCAAAATCCAAATTGTGACTTGCTCTGTGCACAGGTGGGAAGGTAAATAAAATTGAAGAAGAAGACTTTTGCAGAAGAAACAGCAGTAAGAAGGGCAAATAGATACGGTGGTAATGGAATAAGAAATATTGCTTGTAACATTTTATTATAGAGAATAATAAACACCTTTAAGCCAGGCAAGATATGCTGTGATCAGAAAGAAGGGGAGAAAATTGGTGTTTGACTGTCTTCTCATTGCCAGAAGCTCAAGGTGGTGTTGCAGCAGCCCTGAGACACTTGGTCAGACATGATGTCTTGTATTTGCATTTACTTCTGAGAGTAGCAAAACGATTCTTGTTATTGGAAAATTATTTTCTCTGACTCTTGGGAAGGATGGCTGGCTTTGAAATAGTTTTTAAAATACAAATTGGGGAACAGTCTCGTAATGCACTTGATGTTTTTCTGGTTACAGCTGAGAATAGCATCTGTAGTAGTTAAATGAATATGAGTATGAATCACTTCAAATGATGTAACTTACCCAGGCTATGTAAAAACTACTGTTTGAATGATGTTTTGCAAGTAGTGATATTGTTGGACTTCACCCTAAAATCCTGTCTGGAACCTATATCTAATCCCAGGTGGAGTAATTTTGTACTCTCCATTCGACATGCAGTAGAATGGTAATCAGAATTGTGATACCATCACTGAACTGCTTATAAGGCACTGGAATTTAATGACTGTTAAATAAAAACAAAATAAATCCCGGTTGTCTTCTCCAAGGAGAAATTGCTCTGTATAAGAAGGCAGAAAGTAACACTTGAAAGCCCAGGGCACCACCCAGCCTTGCATGTTTGAGATGGGGCAAGTGGATTCTCTAGACAGACACAGGCTCTCTCATGTACCTGCAACGCACTCCTGAGAAGAAGGAAAGCTGATCCCTTGCTGAAAGTCTGGCAGGGAGGGTCATCTTAGGGGCTGCTTCTTCAAAGCAGCAAATAAGCAGCCTTGCCACACAAACTTCAAGGAAAAGCACAGTAGAGTTACCAGTTCTAAATAGTCCACAGCCTCACAATAATAGAACAAAAGTCTAGTCAACAGCCTTCAAAAGAGGGTGAAGATATTCATCAAACCTGATGAGGCTCCTATTAATTAGTGTTAAGTGTTGTTACACTTCTGTTACTATTACTATTTTGAGATTTAACTAAGAAACCTAATGGGGCTACTTCTGCACGACGTTAATTAGATATGGCAATTCCACTTACCCATACAGCCTCGGCACACAACCATCACACATCAATATTTAATTTAATTACTGATGTTGTGGTGCAAGTCACATCTGATTTAAGAGATAAATATGCTTAATTAATAATGAGATAAAACACATACAGTATGTCACCTTTTGTCATTTGAGCTTTGTTAGGTATAGTAAAAGAAGACACACATGGACATTGGAGAGGCCACGACATGGTGATCTGTGTGTCTGTGTTATCTTTGTCCTTGGATTTACCTGAGCTCACACTGCACTGTAAATATGACAAAGATATCTGCAAGTGTCAGGAGCACCAGCCTATGTAAAGACACACTTGTGTCTTGAGTAATTCATCATTTACTTCAATTTTTCTGCATAATTGAAAACTGAACTTTCAGCTTGGATTATACGTAGCACCTATAGAAATTCATTTTATCAGGTTTGATCACAGGATTCTCATCTGTGTTGAACTGGCCTGGTGCAGAGGCTGGGTGTGCAAGAATTCATTCTGCATCAGCATCCTTTGGAAGGGAGCCTTCTTCCCATTGGCACTGGACATTCTCAATTCAGACCTTCCCGCAAGAGCCTGTTGAGAATAGTGGATGTGATTGTTGTACCACAAGGTAGAGTTCTGGAAAGGTATATGCAGAAAGATTGCTTACCACTTTGCAAAGCCTGGGGGGAGAAGAGGACAGACAGCCAGACCTTGAGGCTGGTTATGATGATGAACCATATGAAAGCAGCTTCTAGGCAGGACTAGGTCCCCATTTCATAAAGGGCTTTGTAACAAGGACTGACAGTCTTAGCCTCAAAGACTTACAGTGAAATTCAAAACAAATGGATAAACAGGTACCACACAACCAGTGCACCAGATCTGCTGAAGTAAAGGAAACTACTTCTGTTCATTTTTGTTAGAAGATCAAAGACTCAGCGGGTCCCCCTCCGTTTGCAGTGTCCTTTGTAGGCCTGTGTTTCCAGGGGTTCACAAGCTCGCACTAGAAGTTTGTGTGGGTTGAAACTTGCTATGCAAGATCTTTACCTGGGGGCCATTTGGTTTGATGTGTTTGACAAAATTTTAAGAGCTCCTAAGTTGACTGTGCCAAACAAATAGTTTCCTAGAGGCTGAGAAGCTTTTTGAAACTTCCTCCAGGGAAAATTCCCAGTTGGCAGAAAACCTGTGAAAGCAAAAGCAACTCACAACATCGTAACCTACTGAAACACATACTGCCCTCAGATCCATTTGTGCTCCTTTTTTCTATGTTATATATAATTATTCTGATATTAATATTGAGAGTAACTAGTACAATGGGAACCTGTTGGGCTATCAGGAATGATTGGTGAAGGAGACCATCTCAGTATGGTCTGAAAGCTTCCCTTAGAAACAAAAAGAGCCAATCAAAAAATCAAGACAGGGAAAGCTTTCAGCTGTCCAAGCCTGCCTTAAAACCCACTCACCCAAAAGAAAACACTAGAGAGGGGAAGACTAAGGCACAAAACACCAGTGTTTTACTGCTAATAGGCAGGGAGAAATGGAAGTGCCAGTGATGGCAAGTGAGGGAGCCTCTTCTTCGAGGATAACAAAATAGAACTGCTGTTCTTTTCAGCTCCATGACCCAGTATTGTAGGTGGTCACCATGGCTGGCACTGTGATCTGTTGGTACGATGGATGTACTGCAGAGTTTCCAAAGGGTGTGACTGAGGTGTGGAATTCAGCTGTGCTGAGCTCGCACCTTCTGTCAGCTGCCAGAAGTGGGAGAGGCATCCTGGGACCTGTTCCCTCTTAATTACATTCCCTGGTCTTGACAAGTAGATGCCTCCAGAATGGGAGAATGGGGGATGGAGGAATCTGTGGAACCCATAGTTCCATCAGCCAAACGGAACAGTGAGGAGTGGTGTGTTAGGAACACTTTCCCCAAGAGACCAGCAGCCTGCATGAGTAGCTAAGAAACGTATGCGAAGTGAGAGCTAATCCTCTTTGAGAAGAACCTGTAATTTTCCCCCAGGAGAGAAACAGTGCTGCAGCTGGAAGGGCAGGTAAGAGCAGCACTGCCTCCAGCTCTGCCTGAGCATTCTGCTTGTGCGGGAACACTGAGGCCAAACATCACCATGAGGCACAGGGTAGTGTGTGCCTCTCTGAAGAGAGAATGGAGGAAATAAAGGAGCATCTCTCACAGTGATTGGCTTCCAGAGAGTATGGAACACAGATTGTACCAATATCGTGGGTACACCCTGGGTAGAGACAGGATGTGGTAGTTGAACCAGGATCAGTAGCTAAAATGAAAGCGTAGCCTAAAATTAAATTCTTTCAATGGAGATGCACAGGTTGAGGCTTTATCCTACTGTGTGCTTAGGAATTGTATTGATATGTGAGGCACAAGATTCCCTTTCCATCTTCCTTACGGGCTGCTTTGGTAAACATTCATTTCTTCCAGGTTTTATCCTGTCATGGAAACGTTTTCTAGGTCCTCCTGTGGCAGTGTGGACTCTGTGTGCTATGAATTACACCTGTGAACTGAGTGGATTAGAA
This sequence comes from Melanocharis versteri, assembly GCA_013397845.1. Classification (NCBI taxonomy): domain Eukaryota; kingdom Metazoa; phylum Chordata; class Aves; order Passeriformes; family Melanocharitidae; genus Melanocharis; species Melanocharis versteri. The sequence continues at coordinate 286,115 of VZTG01004270.1, forward strand.
AATTGGCTGCCCCTTCAACAGAGACAAAGGCGTGCAGGAAAGTGCTAATATTCTTAATCTCTTCTTTCCTCTTCTTCCTTCCAAATTCCTACCTGTCCTCACTGGGGAACAGCTGAGAACAGTCTGGCCCAGACCAGTGATTCCAGTAAGCACACGGAATACCACATGTGTGAAATTCCCCTCTCCCTCTGTCTGCAGGACACTCCCCCTGCACGGGGCCCATGGCTCTCTGCTGTGGCGTAGCAGCAGCGGCAGCAGCCACTTAGCACAGGCAATTGAAGTATTTCTCACCTGCCCAGCCTGCCCGAGTCTCCCAGGCTTGCCTGTGGGATATGATCTCGCATCTCCAGCTCTCCTTGTCATTGTCATGCTTCCTTGAGGCTTGCTTTTAGACTAAAGTGCCTGAAACTGGTCCCAGGATTCAGAAAGGCAGCATGTCACTGGTGACTACTAATAGCAATTACTGCAAACTAGGATATACACCTACCTGACATCCAGCAAAATAGGCTGAAGCAGATTAACGATTAAAACAGTCATTTGACAAGGAAATAACAGTCACCCCATCCTTCCAGTACATAACTGTGTCTGGCTGCTGCACTTCAGAGTGCCTGCCCAATATTCTCCCTGTTTTGGTCACTTATACTTGGACATGGTTTTGAGAAGCCACAACTTATTTAGACCCCCTTTTCCGTGAATGAGCAGTTAAAAATTGCTTCTTCCAATGCTCATTATTTTGCACTTGTCTATACTAGTAGGTAATGGAATCGTGTTGCAGAAGACTCACAGCTGGATATGACAGTCAGAACCAGATGTTCACACAATAGGCCAGACACAGCTGGTTCTCTGTAGCTGGCAAGGGATGTAGAACAAGTAAGTGCAGAGACAGCAAGCCTGAAAAAAATCTAAGGTAATCAAGCTAAATATGCCTGGAGTTTTAGGCCATCTGGAAGATTGCCAGAAGGCTATTTATTCTGATGTCTACACCTGCTGAATGGGAATACTTTGTGTGAACTCAGAGCTTGAAGTAATACTGTCTCTCTCCCCTTTTCAGCACTCCACTCCCTCTAGGCAGTGTTTCTTGCTTGATAAATTGTGCTCTACAAACTTAGGTTTGATTTAAAAAAAAAAAACAAACCAAGAAACCAAACCTTAAACTTATTTCCTGGCTATTGACGAGCTTAGCAGGAAAGCAATGCAGCACTGGAGAACAGAAAGGGAGCACAGTGTCACAGACTGCCCCTTGGAGAGTTAAAGTCTGTGGGCAGTGCAATCTGCTAGATACGTTGAGAGCTGGAAAGATTTTCTTTGTCCCATTTATAGTGACCTGGGAGATAAATTCCCCCAAGCACTTTTAGCTCCTGTTGTGTGCACGCTCACCTTTCTGTGCTCAGTGACAGATTGCTCCCCCAGTGCCCCATCTGGCTCAGCTCTGCTGGCTGCAGCCTCCTCCTCGCAGCCAAGCAGCACCTGCCTGGCTGTCAGCATGGAAGATCTTGGGACTCCCATTTTACAAAAACTTCTGGTGTTGATAGTGGTGGTGAGCATGCTCGTACGGTGGCGAACATTTGACTGTAATGATTTCTCAGTGTCGAGGGAGGATTTTTGGATAAACAAGACCAAGAAGATAGGAGATAGAAGGAGCACTCTCTTGAAGTTGCTGACAGAGTAGAGGTCTCTTTGAAGACACTGGTTTCCCCAAGCTTCTGTGCCTCTGTAAGGAAATGAGAGCATCTCAAATGTGAGTTACCATAAGGAGTGATGTCGCAATAGTGAGCTCCTATAAACACACAAAATTTTGTCTTTTCTTGTATTTGGTTTTTACCAATATCTTCCTGATCATTTTACTGATGCATTCAGCATAATTCTCTGAGAAACGTCGGGCTCTCACGCTCTCCTCAGCAAGCAGCAACATAGATTTTGCTCCCTCTCTACCTCAGTGTGTGCTGAGCAGTAACCATGCTGCAGCTGATATGCAGCACATGCAGCTGCACTGGGGATGACTGTGCCCACTGCTGTCAGTACCACTCTTGGTTCTCAGATGCAGCAAATGAGTATTTCTTCTTTTTGCTCATGCATGTGATAGTTCTTCAAGTGTTATCGCTGCTCTGAACCAGTTTTGGTGGGACTGGAGTTAATTTTCTTCATAGTAGCTCATATGGTGCTGCCTTTTGCAGTTGAGATGAAAAGATTGCTGATAACACACTGATGTTTTAGTTATTGCCAAGCATTGCTTACACAGCATCAAGGCTTTTTCTGCCTCTCCGACTGCTCCTCCCCCGTGAGGAGGCTGGAGGTGAAGGAGAAGCTGAGAGGGGACACAGCTGACCCCAACTGACCAAAGAGATCTTCCACAATATATGACATTGAGCTCTGCAATGAAAGCTGTGGGGAAGAGGGAAGAAAGAAGAAAGAAGAGGGAAGAAGGAAGAAGAAAGAAGGAAGAAGGAAGAAGAAAGAAGGAAGAAGGAAGAAGAAAGAAGGAAGAAGGATGAAGGAAAAAGGGGGGTCATTCAGAGAAATGGTGTTTGTGTTCCCAGGTCACTATGAGATGTGCCAGAGCCCTGCTGTCCTGGGGGTTGCAAATACCTGCCTGCCCACGGGAAGTGGGGAATGAATTCCTTGTTTTGTTCTGCTTGCACGTGCCATTTTTGCTTTACCTCTTAAACGGTGGTTATCTCAACACGTGAGTTTTCACATTTTTACTCTTCTGACTGTTTCCCCCATCTCGCTGTGGCAAAGTGAGTAAGCTGTGGCATGGTGCTGAGCTGCCTGCCAAGGCTGAAGCACAATGTGTCCCAAAGGCATGATCAGTTCAGCGAGTTCTCTGTAAATGCACCACAGTTCTCTCTCAACCTCCCCACCTTTGCTGAAGGATACAGTGGACTTCCCAAAATTCTTATGGAATATCTGTTCCTTAACCTGACCCAGATAACTGGTGTGTTATGCTACGATGCTTTGCCAGAAAGAAGTTACAGTTTTTCTTTGATTATTTGTTTGGTTTCCATTAGCAGAGAGGTGAATGACAGAGCACTCAAGTTGATACCTTTGAAGGACATGAGATTTAAAAACAAATAAAATATCTACTGTGCGCTATAAGCAATAATCAATAATTAAAAGCCTTGTTAAAACGTTGTTGAAGAGCATTTCAGAAGAAAAGTAGTTATACTGCATTTCATGCTTAATTCAATGTCAATTAGCTGATTGTTAACTTCCCTCCAGCTAAATCTTGTTCGGCACAGAGAAGAGAAATCAAAAGCATTCTAGCTTTAACAAGCCTAGTGTTTCAATCATTCATCTCTGCCCGCAGGCTCCAAATCAATGTCAACAGACGTTTCATTGCAATTTTATCAGCCATTCCTGCCTGTCACTGTTTTCTTGGCTGCCCTGATTGTCCCTCAAAATCGTCTGTGGGAATCAGAATTCATCTGGAGTGAAAGACCAAGCAGACCACACTTACTTTTAACCTCACCAATTGTAGGCTTCGCTTTCACCGAGATAATCCGGGGGCTGCTGCACGCCCCAGCTCCCTGAACGGCTCGGTGCAGCCGGGGAAGGGCGGAGGGGCCGGGGCGGCCTTCAGCACCGCGGACAGCGCCGGCAGCGGCTGCCCGGCCGGCGCCGAGCCCTTCCCTCCGCCCTCCTCCTCCTCCTCCTCAGCCCTACATTTCCTCAGTCTTCCTCCTCCTCCTCAGCCCTACTCTTCCTCAGCCCTCATCCTCTTCCTCAGCCTTCCTCCTCCTCCTCAGCCCTCCTCCTCCTCAACCTTCCTCCTTCTCAGCCTTCCTCCTCCTCAGCCCTCCTCTGGCTTGGCTACCAGCCGAATTCACACACAGCAGAATAGCTTTATGTGTGTGAATAACTCTTAAAAGACAAATTGAGGGGCTCTCAGGCACAAAAGTTTTTCTACCTACACACGCTTGAATTGCTTGTAGAAAGTCGTGTCAAAAAATAGCAGGTGACCACACAGAATTTAGAAAGCATCACAGGCATTCCTATCTGCTTCACAATGACATCACACCAATAAATTGTGAGATTCACTTCTGTGAAAACTATCAAGAACAAGAGCTAGGCTGAAGTCTGAATTCAGATGCTAGTGGTGTTTGGGCCTTGCCAAGCTCTTACAGAACTTGAATTGATAAAACCAGGGTGTCTGATTGCTGCACTTACTCTGCAAACAATGTCGTAAGGTAGGTTACACTCAGGAATGACACAGGAGTGGTATTCCATACTTCCTGCTGTTTCCAGACCTGGCCCATGGTTCTTCAGCTCACTTTTGAAAGAACGGATTCACTTCTGGGATCTGTGGTTTTCTGCAGGACCAGGGTGCACTGGCCCAGCATCTGGTGAGAAGAGCAGACTCACCATCATTACCCTTAACACACAAATTGGTTCTTCAGCCACTATCCTCATCCACCTTGGACAAATGATTTGGTTAAATTGTGTGATTTGAATGTCTTTGTCGCAATGACGGACACGGCCCGGGGAGGAAGGAGAGAACCGAACTCAGGAGGAACAGGATAGAAATGCCTTTATTTATTTATATACAGAAGGGTTTTATCCCCTAGGTTATAGAAAGTAATTGGATCTTCGTTAACCACCCCCAGGACTATTGGCGAGATCCTAAAAACACACATTTCCTAAACAATCCTTCAGACTGACAATAACAAACTGCAAAAACACCTCACAGGTGCAAGATAGAAGAATTATTTACAAAAGCTCTTGAGCTGTTTTGCAGCTAGCTCCGTGAGAAAGTGAGAATGCTCACGGACACAGGCAGATACTGGAAAATCTCTCTGCCACCAAGCTTTCAGCGTCCACATGTCTTCACCAAGACTAAGAGAAACTTGGCATCTGTCCAGGCAGCATTTGGTCACTGCTGTTTCTGAGGTAAATGGGAGACAAGCCAAAAAAAATCAAAGTCACTGCCCTGGCTCAGAGATGTTTGCAAACAGTGACACGATGGCCATGGATCAGATAGAAGTTATGGAAGTTCATTAATTTAAATAATGATCAGGAGCCTCACTCTGTTCCTTCCGTTTGCGTCATGTTGTTGTGGAGGCATCTACAGACAAGCAAAATAAAGCACAGGTTGTGACAAGCCAACACTGTCTACTATATGTGGCTGAAGTGAATTCTACAACTGATTTTCTTATAGTTTCAAGCATATTTGCCTTAATAGTTAACACTAAATTTCTGTTTCTGTTTTCAGGATTTTGCTGCAGGTTTGATGACAATTTTTATGACACTTTAATTTACACAGAAGTGTTTTTTCTCTTCATGAAACAATGATATTCACTAGGTAATCTTACAAATACTCCTTCACTGGAATGGTGTTACACCTTAGCTTGTGCCTGGGAGCACGTGAATCTTCTTTCGGTTTTTCTCATTTTTGTTTTTCCGTGCAGCATCTCAGTTCAAGCTGTGACTGCATGTTCTTTGTCAGGAGCTGCTTCTGGTGTTGATAGAATCGTGTAGAACCTGGCAGGATGGGAAATGGATGGCTGAGGCTGACAAGTGCCACCAGAACACCAGCAATCCCAGTGACCTTACACCAGTTTGACTGTCAGAGTTCCAGTTCTCCTTGATCCTTTCTCAGAAACAGCTAAAATCAAGGCTTTTTGCAAGAACTTACACTAAGAAAAAGCTGAAAGTGCCACAGGGCAAACCAAACTACTCCAAAATTCAGAAGTGCTTTTCCTCAGGAAGATCCCAATCTCACTGTCATCGGTGGAACCAGCAGTTTGCTCTGAACTTGATGCTGCATCGATCTCCCTGCGAGCACAAATCTGTGCCTTCATGTAGAGACATCAAAATGAGTATTTGTTTTTCTAGTATAAACTTCTAAAAAGAAAGAACCAGTCCCCTGTGGAGAGGCATTCATATGAGCTGACAAGAAGCATCCTCTCTTTTCAGGTTCCAAGAAGTGGTGATTTCAGTGCAGGAAGGTAAGCCTTGTCTCCAAGACCTTTTTCTCTTGGGGCTGCAGAAACAACAGCCAACTTCTTTTTAGCCTAAATTAGCTGAGGATAAAGAAAATGAAGCACTCTGGGGAAAATTCTGAGGGAAACAAAAAGGGGGAGAGAAAAAAGCCTTCATCTGAAAAAAAAGAAAATTTCAGAATAAAATAGATTTTTCAATTTCTGAGACTTTTAGGCTAAAAAAAGAGTGTCTTTTCCTGTTTAGAAAATTGCTTTCACTTTCCTGAAATGAACAGAGTTCTGTTTCTAACGATGGGAGAAGCTGAGTGTAGCTGCTGAGTAGCTGAAGTGGGGATCCGACTATCAATGCGTCACCAGCTAAACGTGATTTGAGATGCAGTTTGCTTTTCTGTATCTCAGATCTCAGGGCTAAACCACGAACTGTACATGACACAACTAAATTAATATTTAAAAATAATTACTTGCTGCCTGAAGGTAAACAGAAAAAGGGTAAATAATTGATAGCACTGGGACTGCCACACTGTAACTCTACAGAGCGTTTATGATGTGCTGTGAAGGTTCAAAGGGATTGCTCGTCTACTGCCTCTGAAGGAGGGTTTTTGCTAATCATTCCAGGGCTTGTTTTGTCAGCCAGCAATGTTTTCAGAGTTTGAAGCACCAGAATAGAATGCCAGCTTAATTTAGGTGAATCTCTAGTTTAATTTACTAACTTTCATTCCAAGATTTGCATTGTAAATGATAAGATGATTTTCATATATTTTTTTTAACGTTTCTTTTTTAGCCCGTCAACATCTGAAGGGAAATTTTATGTGGTCTGCTGCCAAGAATGTAGAGTAACTTGCACTGAAGGAGTTCTTACGTAACATGCCACGCTATGACAATACCTGTCTGCAGAGCCTGGTGGTGCCTTGAGAGCTGGTAGCTCTTCTCTTTTCAGTGGTAAATATCCATCCTCTTACGGCCCAACATAAGAATAATCAGCATTCAAAGTGGCAGATGACCGTAAAGAAAGGTCAGTGATTTCAAACCGATTCATTTTTCCCCTCAGTCAGAAAACTTCTCACACTGATTATTATGATTATTTTTATTGTTATTATCTGTGCTGCCTCCGCAAAGGACATCATTGTTTTCTGATGTTAAAGCAAAGCAGAAGCAGATACACAGGTAGTGTGTATAGGGAGTCAATAGCTACAGGTCTGCAGTATATTTAAATAAATATTTAAATACTGCTCCATGCACCTCTATGGGGAAACGATCATTAGGTAAAACTTCAAAAAGGGAACAAAACTGTCAGCAATGCCAGCCGGGTTGGGTGAGCCAACCACTCACAAAGTTTTATTTGCAATAGATATCTCAGTGCTGGGGATGGGGATGTGGGTTCTTGTCTTTGTGCCCAGTCAGACCCTCAGTAATGGCAGCTTCTTTAATGCTTTGCACTGCCTAACACTTTAGTTTCACTGCTTGAAAATTAATTTCATTTAAGCTTTCATTTAGATGTTGAAAAAAAAAATCAGATTCTGTACTCAGGTGCCCAAGCATGAGGGTCATTTGATGGCACAAAGTAATTCGTCCACTCCACTGAACAGTAGCCAGCGTTTCAGTGAAATCTGGGAAACTTTTTCCAGCTGCTGTGCATCTGGAAAAGAGCAGTAAGGATGACTAAATAGAAAACATGAAAACATATGGAATCTCTGTCACTGGAGATTGGCAAAATGTAAATTTAAAAAAATTGTCTGTTGTTTAAGAGTACCTCAGTCCGCTCTCTCTTTCAGCCCTGGAAGCTCAGGTCTATATAATTGAGACACATAAAAACTGAGCACTGAGTCTCAAGTGGGCCATACAGGTTTGTGTATATTAGGTCCAAGCTCAATGTTTCATAGCAGGAAAATCAGGTTTCCAGTTTTCATATTCTAAAACTATTGCTGCAGCATTTGGGTAGCCCTGTATGTTCTAGCTCCACAGGTCCTCACTTACATGAGAATCCCCATTCTTATTGAAAAAAATATTAATATTTCTAGCCCTCATGGTTTCAGAGGAAGGCCTGAGAGTGTGGCTGTCTACAGAAAGCAGAAGGTGACACATCACCTGTGTGCATTCATTCCATGACTGCTCAGACAGGGAGCTCCTGCGTTTTCATGCTCGGGGTTCCCAATGCGAGGAAAGGCAAAACAAAAAAAAACCACGAGAAGGAAACCAAAAAAAGCCTGCTCTGAACTCCATTCCAACATTCAGGTCACCACCCTTCTCCTTTCTTCCCCACACCCAAGACCACACACTTGCACTTGCACCTCCAGGTGCTCGTCTGCCTGCCAACGAAACCGAGGTTACAATCTCACTGCAGCTCTGGTTATCTTTCAAAGAAAAATGTCCTAAAAGAAACCCCAAGAGCTCCGTGGTGCAGCCCCACCCCCGGCCATGGAGCATGACCACACTGGCAGCTCTCAGGCTGTGCAGAGAAGGGATTTCTTCTCGTTGGGAAGGTGGCCAAGGGGTGTTAGAGGAAGCAGCTGCTTGGAGGCAAGTCCTTGCTGTTGGAACATTTGCTGCTCTGAGGGAATGAGAAGCATTGAGACAGACTGGGGCATCTCTGGCCAGTACAAGAATCACTGGGGAATTTCAGTTTTTCTTCCCCGAATTTATTTTATGTTGACTGCAGGAGTGTTTCATGAGACCCAGGCCTTTGTTGTATTATCAGCTTGAGAAATAGGAAAATGGGGAATCTTTCTTGAACACTGATGTCTTCATTCTGCAGGACTAGTAACATTATTTTAGTTTAAAAATCTCTGTGAATATCTACTGGGCTGACCACTGTGTTGATTTGTCTTAATGGGGGATAAATTGGCATTTCTAGAAACAGAGAATGGCATTGCTAATGTTAATTTTCTTTGAGGAGGAGATTTCTGCCAGGGTAGTAATTTGGTGTATTATGAGGTTAGTCCCGTAGAAAGCACAGTAGTGAAAATAACTACTGGGCACTGACTGAACTAAAACCTAAAAGCTTTCACCTTGAAGAGAACTTGCCTTGAAAACATTTATTCTTTCAGAGGTGTATGCCAGCAGTGGAGAAGCCGTCCGAGTGAAGCTTCCCAGAGAACGCAGTAATACATGCAATAAAGAGATTTTTCTAGTGAAATACCCACTTGTGAACTGTTCATGGGTGTAAGAAAAATGGATCTGAGGTCTTGCCACCTGAGTTCCCTTCCTCTCCCTCAGTAGGTTATCAGCATGAAAACAGGAAATGAATTGGACACCATTAATAAAACATGAAGCCTTCGTGTTCAGGTTCTGTGCTCTGTCGTTCAAGTGTAGAAGACACTGTGTGAGAAGGAAACAGAGGAGTCACATCCACAAGTTCATTTACTCTTTTTAACTACACAGCAAACTTTGGCTTAGGCTTGGAAGTAAACCATTCTTTTCTTCCCCTGAATTTATTGAAAAGCTCTTAAGCCCCCATATAGAAAACCTGAGGGTTTGTTACTGAACTGTAAGTAGTCTTTCAGAACATAAAATGTTTTCCTAATGTATTCCACCAATAATTAGATATTGTCAATGCTGGTTTTTTACTCTGTAGTGTCTTTCACTGTGATATAACATTTTAGACCTTGTTTTCCTGCATTTGTTTTGGGAGGTGTTGGCATGGCACAGATTTTTTTTTCACTGTGAAAGATGTCCTTTATTTGCCAGTTGCTTGTTTGTGATTTTAGCAACATCCCGAGATATGTACCTTGCTCTCTTTTGGGGTCTCATTTTGCTAGCGGAAAATGTAAGATTCCCCCATCTCATAAAATTGTTGTTTTTCACCAAAGAATAAATTATTAACCTCAAAGAATAGAGGCATGTATGAAGTAGACTGAAAGACTCCCCCCCACCGCCAGCACCACCACCTTTTCTGTCTGTGCTTTAAAACCATCCCATGAAAGCTGATGGTCCCAGCAGCAATCCAGGGATGAGAGCTTGCAAACTTGTTAGGAAAAAGTCATGGGAACAAAAGTAGAAGACCCGGTTCAGCCAGACAAAGAAGCCTTCTGCAGCTGTAATAAAGGCTTGGTTTGCTCTATGGGGGAGTTTAATTGCAAAATACTTAGCATAGGTGAATCATAAGAAGCCTAACTATAGGAAGAGGTTAACCACAGTTATAGGAAAGATTCATCTGAGGCTACAATAAACAAGTTTTTTGGTGGGAAGGAACCAGAAGACTCTCCTCAGCTGTGGACAGGCCCACTCCCGAAACTCCAAGGCTGAGTTGTGAGTCTGAAGCAGGTCCTCCTGACTTTAGACAGTTCTTTTAGGAAGTAGCTAAGTACAAGGTCAGGTGGGAAGATAAGATATTTATTGTTAGTGGGAGTTTTTATCAGCCTGCTGTGGCTGGAACCACTAGTTCATCTCCCATGGGAGACAGTGCTTCTCATTAAAGCCTACCACAACTATAAGTGTAACCTTGAGATTGTTAGAACTTCCATATTTTTGATCAAACTGACATCTTCTCACTGTTAAATAAATATGGAAGCACTGCCTCCTGGATCCTGTCAGGAAAAGGAGGTTCCAGTCTCAGAGATTTTAAGCCAGGTCCAAATTCCTTCAATTATTTCTGTGTAGTCTCTTTCAAAATAACCTGTTTGCCAGATGTACCTCTTGCTTAATTCCTGAAATGCCGAAGTAAGACCTCAAACTAGGGGAGAAACCCTGACAGTGAAGCAATCCACAATCAGCAAACTTAAAAATTCAGTGTTACAGTTCAACACAATTCAACATTTTTCTTTGCGGCCATCTACAAGTTTGATGATAGGAAATTGGATTTCACCCACGACATACAAAGGGACAGTCTGGTAAATGTACATTCTCAGCCAAAACCATTAGATCACTGACAGCAGAATCAGGTTTTCACTGAAATTTATGTTACCATTTGGTTTGCTTGTTCTTGTTGTCTGGCTCCATCCATAAAAAGTGCAGCAAAGCTCTAATTCTCAACTGTTTGAAGTTAGTCTCATGAGAGATAGGCCAGACAACCCATTGGAAAATATTCAAATTATTCACAAGGTTATTCCTAATTGCACAAAAGGTTCTGTATTAACATTTTTATTTTAGCACATCTTTTGTTACTTGAGGCTTTGGTCGTAGGATTTGTTTTTCTATGTTTTTTTCATCCATCGTCTGTAGGAACCACCTTCTGTTTGCAGATTAAGGTTATTGGAAATTAAAACTGTAAACGTGTGAGGACACTGAAGAATAATGCAGCTGAAGGCTGGCTGGCTGGGACGGTCTGAGGGAAAATGATCAATTGAGTGGAAGTCTGACTGGGTGTGTTCATGGAGGGGTGCCTGGATGGGACGGAGGGGATGTGAGACTGAGCATGATTTATGGGCAGTAATCAGTCCTGGAGCTCCAACAGGAGTCTCTTCACTTAGATTAAAATACAGCAGCACCTGGTGCTTGCTGCAAACACATTTTTTCCCTGGGAAAAGAGAGAGTTACCCTTCTGGAGTGTTTTCTAAATAACACATCTCTGTGCTTTTTTAAATATTAGTGTGTTAAATGTCCGAAGAATTCTTGATGAAAATGATGCCTTGGTTACATGACCAGAGCCCACTCATTTTCCCAGCAGAGGCTCTGGGTGCCCAGGGCTGTTTGGAAGCCACCAGCAATAACTGCCTGGGGTGGACAGGGATGGACAGCTGGGTCCTGCCAGAACTCTGAGCCAGGCCCCTTACTGAGCCATTCATGGCAACTTTCCCGCTCAAACTGCATCTGATTTTTATGTAAATATTTCCTGTGACTACGTTTTTAGCCCGCTGCCTGTAGGAATGCCTTACACCAGCCATTTTTTAAGGCCCTTTTTTTTCCCCTTGCATCTAGCCAAACTTTCCCTTCCCTAGCTCCACATCAGTGCTTCTCATGCTTGTGTCTCCTGCCCCTCCCTCTCCTCATCCTCCTGCATATTCACATTAACTGCAAGGTAATTAGGGACTGATCCTGTCCTCTGAGTCTTTGTTTCTCCAGACTGTGACTTAAATTCTACCCTCCTGCAGCAAACTCCACTGAGATCCTAAGGACTGGTCCTTTTGGGGGTGCACTTGCTGTTGTATCTAGCTGTCAACACAAAGTTCTTTGATATTATAATGTTGTAATGGCAGGAGACCCAGGTTAAGCAAAACCAGAACTGGCTGTCCCTCCCTCCCTCGGGAGTTTCAGGTTATTAACAGGGCTTTGCTCAGCTGAGCTACAGGGATCCGTCAGGTCTCTGCCCACATTCCTGTCTTGCAGCTTCACAGTTCTCATACTATTTTAAAAAGCAGGAACGAGGCAGCTTGTGTGATCCCAGCAGATTCTCTGCCTGTCATGGCCACCAATCTTTTGAAGTTAAAGGCTTACAAAATCCTGCTGTCCATCTCTGCCCCACAAGAGGAATGTGTCTGTGAACCAGATCCTCTGTGGGGTCAGTTTGCAGCCCACTGGTGGCTTGGCAATGCCAGCTCCCAGGGCAGGCACCCCCTGATGAGGAACCTGGGCTCCCACCTGCTCACCAGCCCCTGCTGCTCTGCCCCTTGGGAGCTGTGCTCCGAGTTCCCTGCTGTAAGCTCATCGTGCAGCACTATATCAACTGTTTTATTGCAATAAAAATTAATCCTAGTAGCTGCAAAGTCGTTGTCTTGGGTGGAATGGTCTTTTGGAACTGCTTGGCACAACCTACTTTTAGTAAGCCCCTGTTACACAGGTGTTTCACACTGTTTACTCCACTGTGTAACATGGAAGCAATGCCAGCATGAATGGTTTGCAGTCTCTTGCTTCTCCCTTTCCTCAGCATCCTCACAAGCAGGAAAGTTTCTTCATGTGCTCATTGAAAACCCTCCAAAACTTGTGCTGGATCATTCCCTGTTCTGGGAATCTTACCAGACCTACATTCCCATTCTGTGCTCTTCTTTTCAGTATGTGCACTGCTCTTCAAGTCACATTAACAAAAGCTACAGATCCGTGATCCTTCTCAGCCCTGTAGCAGGGAATAAAAGTAGCATTGGAGCCAGAAAAAGAGTTTGGTTCCTTAGAATCATGTCTTGGTTTGGGATCTTTTCATTTGCCTCTGGCACTTTACAAGCCCTCCCCTGAGTTTTTCATCCTCCTTCAAGGCGCTGTTGAAAACCTCCTTTTCAGCTGGCTCAGCTTGCAGTCTGTGGTGGGTCTCTTGCACTGTGCACAGGTGTGCCCTGGGACTGGGACAGGCATCACCTGGCACACGTGGCTGAGAGGCTGCTGTGCTGTGCTGTGCTGTGCTGTGCTGTGCTGTGCTGTGCTGTGCTGCAGCACCCAGTGGGTCCAGCAGCACCGGAGTGATTGAAAGCTCCAGGTCCCAGATGCCACCCAGCTCTGCTGGAGCTGTGCAGCACCAAGCCCTTGTGCCTGGTGAGCAGGCTGGGTGGTGATGCTCAGGGCTGGGTGCAGTCCAAGACTTCCACATCTGCAGCTGTGGCACAACCAAGAGAGCAAATCCAGCAGGCTGCATCTCCCTGCTCCGCTCAGAGCCTGGCCTCCTGTGCCAGGCTGGGGCCAGGGCCACAGGGCAGCACTCTGCCAGCACTGGGGAGAGGGCTGGGATCTGGTTTTTCTCTTTGCCTCAGGATTAGTCCACCACAGCCAAGCAAGCCCAGATTCTGCGCAGAGGCATCTGTGCCCAGCACCATCCCGTGCTGAAGATGGTCTCTGCTGGGTGGCTGTCCCTCCTGGGGGTCAGCAGGGCCCCCAAGCCCTGGGCAGAGTCTGGAGTGGATCAGAGCTACTTAAAAAGTTGCCTTGGAGAGCTTCTATGACATTGTTGCTTGTGTCTTGGTGTACCATGTCTAGGACAGTGGCCTGCCAGGCACTGGGCATAATTTCTGGTGTAAACTTGAGATATCTGGAAGGGAGAGTCTGACTTCAGCATCCCTCAGACAATCCCAGTGGCAGAAAGTATCTGAGGAATCCCACAGACTCACACCCAATTTTCAAGGCCAGCATTTCTCCCAGCATACACAGCCCTGCCCAGGAGGCTAGCCAGGCTACATTATCTGGAGTTTGAATCTGGACATGAGGAGGCAGGTGTTGGGAAAAACAGGCAGGCACATGAGTAGTCAAAGGCAAGAGCAAGTGTTTCAGGTCTGCACACTCAGCACATTGTACCCCATCCAAACTGGGCTGGGGATGTTGAAGCAGGGAAACAGGGAACAATAAGGAGTGTTGCAGGGCTTCTGCCAGACTGAGCACAAGGCAGCACTAATGCTCTGTGAGACGGGGAAGGGAATTTCTAACAGTGAGATTCAAAGATCGAGAGGAAAATCATAGGGGAAAAGCCAAGAACGTTGGGCTGAAATTCCTGAGGGCTGTGATGAGAGACCCTCTGTCCCCCTCAGTGTCAGGCCAAGGGGTCAGCATTCCACACCAGAGGCGTGTCCCTGTGGGATGCCCAGCTGCAGCCAGTGCCTGGAGAGCTGGACTGGCACTTGGCACCCTCTGCGGCCTCTGTGTGTGAGTGTTCATCTTCCAGACAGAGCCTCAGCAAGGAGAAGGCTGACAGAATTTAAATGGAGGAGCTGAGGGCTGATCTGTGCTGGGAAGGGTCTCAGGCCACGGCCAGGAAACATCAGGTGCACGGCAGGGGAGTTGGTTCCTGTGCTGGGAGGTGCTGCCAGCACAAATCTCTTAATAGTCTTTTAGTCTCAGTAAGGCCTTAAAATCAATCAGAGGATTAGCTAAGCAAATCTGGTTTTGTGGTACATGATCCAGCTTTGTGCAATTGGATCTGATGTTGCTCAGACTCTCCCTGGCGATGGGGCTCGCTCCTGTGCCAGCTGCAGCTGCAGGGCTGGGCAGGAGTGGCTGCAGCTGGCAGGGAGCAGGGAGAGGAGTGGGGTCCCAGCACTGGCATGACCTGCTCAGGAGCAGGAATGCCTTGTGCCAGCCCGTCACCTCCCTCCCACCAGTGTGTTCCCTTCACCCAGCGTTTCTCCCTGCAGAAGCTCTCAGGAGGTAACACGAGCCACTGACCCCTTCTTGTGAGCCACCAGCTTCACATGGCTTCTGTGACACGTTTTTCTCAGGAATAGGTAAACATTGTGATCCCTTTTCCCTTGCAGTGGTGGCTCCCTGGCTTCAGAGCTGAGCTGCAGACAGGGGCCAGGTAGACCCTTCTCCTACCACCTGCACTGCTAAGCCTCATCCCCAGAGGACCAGTTTTGAGCTGCCACCAGTGAGGGAAACAAGTCTCCCTTGAGGTTCTGGCTCCTGGCAGATCAATACTTTAATTCATTTGATGACAACAGCAGCAATCCACCCAGCTGACACCTGGCAGTGTCTGTTTCCAGCCTGGTATAGGAGTGTTTGTGTAGCTTCTGACAAAGCAGTTTGCCTTCTCTCGAGCTGAAAGTTACTCCAAGTGACAACATGAGACCTCAGCCCCCCGACAGGGCCTGAATCCCCCAAACACACCGTGGCTGCAGATCTGGATGTGGTCACTGGACTTGCTAAGCAGTCATAATGGCAAAGTGATGTGAGGAATCATGACATATCGCCTCCAGAACTCAGCAGTCTCGGTTTTCTGGCAAGATTTCCCTCTGCTCCTTTTTTTCCAGACTCTTCTGCGGTCTGTGGCCAGCTTGGTTCACTCTTGGTGCAACATAACACGAAGTGATGCCTGGCTGCTGGATGATCCCTCTCCCTGCAACCATGCTGACTCGTGAGCCTCCCAGCTCCGGCCTGTCATCCACTGGGGGCTCAGCTATGCAAATCTGCTACAAGAAAATGAGGTCTATAAATAATGGACACCTTGGGCCTGCATGTCGGTACAAGGTAATCCATTGCCTTGCTTGAAATGTATCCGGCTATATTTCATGCTTCCGTGTGAAAGTTACAAGGAATGAAAAGTACCCAGGATAAAATCCAACCTGACCTAAAAAAAAGAGGCAAAAAGTTGCTCAGTGCAGGCTGGAACTGGTGTGGCAGGAGGCCAGTCCTTGGTCTCTGGGCTGAGTGGGGCTGTGATGAACGCTCCTGCTGCTTCTGCCTCCTTCACAGTGCCTGCCCACCTCCCCGCTGCTCTGTTCAGAAGGAATGTGAGAAAGCTTATTGATCCCATTTGCCCAGCAAAGGGCTGGTTTAGATGCTAACAAAAACTGAACTGTTTAGTTTTGTTGCCTTTAAATATTTTCAAATTGAATGTGTTTACCCCACAGCAGTTTCGACCCCGAGAGGCACTTCTCTCCTGACTGCTGCTTTGGGTGGCCCAGTAGTCTTGGGAGCACAGGTCACAGAAATCCAGTTAAATTGTTCAATTCTTTCTCTCTCCTAGTTGACGAAGAATTTATATACATGGAAAATATTCAGAAATGTGCATCAAGGTTGATGTGAGGTATAGAACAGCATCCACAGGAGGCACACCTCCACAGACTATGATTCCTCAGCCTGAGAAGACGTGACTGCAGGAGAAAATGTGAGCAGTCTCTGGAATTGTGAGTAGCATGAAGAAGTCATCCAGAGGTGACTTGTTCACTGGCTCTGGTTCTCCAAACAGAAGAAGGTGGCTCTTTGCACAGTGTGTAATTTATCTGCAGAAATCTTTGCTGCAGAACGTTGTGCATGCTGAAGGTTTACATAAATAGAAAAAAAAAATAAAGTTGTGGAAGTGTTAAAAAAGGCTAGTGGCTATTGAATAACAAACCTCACTTCTGTCATGGGAGATCTCTGCAAGCTGTCAGGCCCTGGGACTATGCTGGAGAGGCATTGGTGTGAGCTCTGTGCTGTCCTGACAGTCCTCCCTACACCTCTGCTGCTGGACAGAGTGTCTTTCCTCTGACCTCCTACAGGCATTTGATGTTATGTTCCTGTGCCTCTCCTCACCCATGATTTCCACCTCGATTACCTTTTTCTAAAACTCAGAGATTTAGTGTCACAATTAAATTCTGCACTGAATATATTTTTTACTTTGAAAAGCATCTGGACAATTCTTTCTGAAAGCACCTTCTGGCTACCCGTAGAGCATTCTGAAAAGGATGAGCCTTTAGATAGGCTGGCAAATCATATAAATAGTAAATACTATTGGTTCTGAGAATTGAGTTTTCCCTGGGAAGTCTGAATCTCTAGCTCTATAACGGCTCGGTTATCAAATAGATGATTTATATCTTACTAGGTATTTCCATCTGTGGATGGAAAAATGTTCTATTGCGTAATGTTCCTTATGCTCCTGCTTCATCTCTCACCATTGCTGGCAGGGCTTTTGGGCCCCCAGATCAGCCTATTTAAACAATCAGCTCAGAGCCAGCAGTGGCACTTCAGGGTGCTCAGACTGGTGGGTGTGCAGGGAGGGCCTTGGCCACTGGCCACTGTCCGCAGGCACTGGCCACGTGCTCCAAGGACAGCGTTCACCAGCAGCTCTGCCCCAGAGCTCCTGCCTCTTCTGAGAATGGCGTTTTCCAGGCTTGGATACAAATCTCAGTTGCTTCTTGTCTTGGTTTGAAAAGACAGGAGTCTGCTAAGGAAGGCAGGAGCCTCCCTTGGAAGAGAAAATGCACCCCCCTTCCCTCCAAATTAATATAATTCTGAAATTAAGGAGCTTTTAGGCAATGATATGAGAAAAAAGAATAACAGTTCTTTATTAATATAAACAACAATGGTACCCACTGACAGAGTCAGAATACAACCTGACACTCTGTTCAGGGTGGTGGGAGCAGTCCAGATGAAATGGTTCTCTGAAGCGCTGATTGGGCAGAAAGAAAGGTCCTGATGGTCCAGTGAAAGCTCTTGTCTTCTGGAAATCCAGTAGGCAGGAGCTGCTGTACAGTCCCAGAGTCCAGCTTATATCCAGGTGGGAATGCTTGGCTCCTCCCCCCTGGGTGGAGCCTCTTACAATGGGATGAGATGACTCATGAGTCATGTGGTGAGTTCCTAATGGCCCATTAGCAGAGACAATGGGCCCTGGATAGCAGGAGATAACAAACAGTGCCCCAGCTGTTTGAACGGCTGTGGAGGTGGTGATAGAATAAACCTATTTTTAACCTAGGACACTTCTTATCCAGCATATGTCTGCTCACTTTTGGTCAAGCTTGACCGAAGGACAGAATCTGGGTTTCTTGCAGTTGTGGGGGAGTTTTGCCATGCAGTTGCCCACAGACGTTCAGCCTTGCAGGTGCCAGAGGAAATCTGCAAACCCGAGTGCATGCCCACGTTGCTCTCCCCATGTTCCACCTTGTCCATCTGCATGTCAACTGCTCTGCTTCTGAAGGGCGAACTGGAAAACAGCAGTGCCAATGGTAATCATTTGTTGGGAGAAATTCACATTGCTAAAGGACCCTGAGAATTTTAATTACTCACAAGTACCACAGGATGCATGGCTTTGAGCAATCACTGGGAATAGAGTATCCTTGCACGTACAACAAAGAACCTGGAAACTGTACTCACAGGCAAGTAAAACAGGGAATATTTAAAGAGTAAAACGAGGGAGAGTGTTGACATGAGTGAAAAGAGGAGGGAAATACCGGCCTGATTCCTAATCCCTAAACTGTCTTACTATAGTATTGTGAAAGTAAGGAGGAATAAACCTAACACCACAGTTCCTTGCCATCAAGAAACTATGTATTAATACAGTACTGCTAAGGTAATTAACCAAATCAGACTTAGTCCATGGCTGAAAGGGATTTCTTCCCCCAGGGATAAGCAGATGTCTCAATCTAATTATACAAGTTATTTAATCAGAACCAGAGGTCTGGTATCTAATGAAAATACTACGTAGTGTTGGGGGGGCAGTTGCAGTGCAAGTAAAGGGGGTCTACAAGCTTCCACACCAGTGCAGTTTCTGATGTTCTACCTTTAAGTTACTGTACCTAACTTTAGGATCTCAGGATAGGAATTTGAAAGAAAAAAGAACTCATTCTAGCAAAAGTCAGTTTCACTGCCTGGTATAGAAAGAAAATTCTTCTATTAATGTCACTGGTGCTCCACCCACCCATAGTGCTGACACAGGAACAAACAGCTGTTATGTCTGAGGCAGCTGATAGGTCTGTGGTACCATTTTGTGAGCCTTGCCTCACCCAGATAAGAACTGTAACAGGTGTCTAAACCTGCCCATAGCCCCATCTAGCCAATAGTAGGGGTGCAGTTGTTAACAGCACAGGCTCGCAGGAAAAGTGGTCACTGTGTTCTCAGGAACAGGCAGAGCCCCTGAACCCATGGTTCTTGGGATATACAGGCGTCTGAAAAGCAAGTGGAGTATCATCCCCACCGGGAAGACTGTGTTGCTATCATCAGCACTTCTTGGCAATCACAGCCTGGGACACATCCAAGCTGCCAACTATGGCAAGTAGAAAGCAAATGCTCTGTGTTGCTGCTAAAAATTTTGTTGAGAAGGTTGTAGGAAATGTTAACCCAAACGAGTGGGACTGGGAGGAAAAGACTCCAGAACAGTAGTCAGAGTGAAGAGATGACGCATCATTGCACCATGACTGGAGAGAAAGAGCAGATCCTGAGGGCCTGTTGCCTGCAGTGGGAGTTTGATGGCCCACAGTACAGTTAAACAAAATACAAGAAATACAAGTTGTGGCACTGATCAGAGCTTGGATGAGACAGTCCTGTAACCAGTCTGAGAAGTCCTGGGCCCATGCCAGTAAGCTACTTGCAACACACAGGAACAAAGAGAAATTTGACTTTGAACTCTGCTGTCCTACATCCACCATCACAGAGTAAGAGAATATGCTGAGTTGGAAGGGACCCACAAAAGGATCATCGAGTCCAACTGCTGGCCCTGCACAGGACCATCCCCAGGAGTCACACCATGTGCCTGAGAGTGCTGTCCAAACGCTTCTTCAACTCTGTCAGGCTTAGTGCTGTAACCACTGCCCTGAGGAGCCTGGGCCAGCGCCCAGCCACCCCCTGGGGAAGAACCTTCTCCTAATATCCAACCAAAACCTCCCCTGACACAACTTCAGGCCATTCCCTCAGGTCCTGTCACTGGTCACCAGAGAGAAGAGATCAGTGCCTGCCCCTCCTTTTCCCCTCACAAGGAAGTTGTAACTGTGAAGAGTCTCCCCTCAGTCTCCTCTTCTCCAGCTGAACAGACCAAGTGACTTCAGTTGCTCCTCGTGCAGCTTCCCCTAAGGCCCTTCACCTTCTTCATTGCCCTTCTTTGGATGCTCCTCAATAGCTTACTATCTTTCTTACATTGCGGTTACCAAAACTGCACACAGACCAGTTGCATTTTCCCATGCTGTGCAAATAATATCACTTCTTTCATCCCCTTGTACCTATTCTGCACCAAATACCAAAGCAATCTGCCTGTGAATAAAAAAATAGCTGCTTGTGCAGAGTACAATGGCTTATGGCTTCAGAACCCATGCAAAGACACTTCTGTAGTGTTGCACTAGGTGATGGCACTTAACTTGTTCTTGTAACCCAGCAGGAACCACTCCTGCCTCGTCAACAGTGCAGTCCAGTGGGACACAGACAACTTATATTCAGTCCTCTGCCTTCTTTGAAGCACAAATGGTTTATGAAAAGGAGACTGAGGAACAGTTCTTTTCTAAGATTTGCCCACTTGCCAGCTTTGTGGAGCTGCAACAGTCTCTGCTTGTGAAGATTTCTCTTCTAGAAGCAAAACTCTAAGTGTGATATCTATCATTTCAGACGTGATGATCCCTCTTTGAAAATTCAATTAACCGAAGTTGGTTCAGTTGGAAAGGTGGAGAGCTCGGGGTTTGTCTTTACAGGGAGCAGCAGAATGGAAGTTTGAGATCAGGCAGGGGAGCAAGGTTTTGATAGTAACTACAGTGTATGGCCACTTGGTCCATTGCCACTGGAACCAGCAGAAATGATTCTCTGAAGACAATGCACCTCCCTAAGGCAGGTGCTGGCTGGGAAGAAGGGCTGCATTCAGAGGCACAGCCCTCTTGGCAGTGGCCATGCTCCAGGCTGAAAGCAAACTTGGGATTAATGTCTCTTCCCATCCAAGTCTGTGGAGAGACTTTACAGGCGTCAGTGGCAACAGGATCAGAGCAGAATCTTAAGGCTCTTCCCCTGGAGCTTAGAGGAGTTTAATGGAATAAAGTCTAAGTTGTAATTAATTGGCTTCTACATCTCCTACAGGAAAGAGTTAATGAAGGCAAAGCTTGTCTGGCCAAGGGGCTGGTGTGGCTCCTGCAGAGCTGTGACTCACAGGTGGAACACCCTGCCAGAGCACCGAGCAGGCTCCTCATCCTCAGCTCCTCCTGTCCCCACAGCAGCAGTGTGAATTTGTCCAACATCGTGGCTGGAAAGGTTTATCCCTTACACCACCTGCTCCTCCCACTCAGTTCAATGCTGTTTGTTCGCACAAAAAAAATTGTCTTCCAGGTAAGACCCTACACATCCAGCTATGTTTTGATGTTTCCATGGTGCTGACCCCCCCATTAGAGTTCTCTAAGGGACTGAAGGAAGTACAGGTTAATGGAACTATTTAAATGATTAAGGAAATGGCCAAAGGGAGGGCAGAAACCTGTAGGTTGCTGAAAAGCAACACACGAAGAGAAGTTACTGGGTGAGTTGGTCAAAGATGAGCCTCAGAACTGGCCAGGTTTGATATTTTCATCATTGAGCTTGGCTCAAAAAGAGATGAAGAGATGAAATTTGTTGGTGGCATCACCATTACAAAAGAGCACTTACTTAGTGAGGGGCTGTCCCAGGCATTATCTTCTACCCCAGTTGCTCACCACTCCCCTTTCTCTGAAGAGAATGGGACCAGTGAAGAGCCACCAGCAGCACCAGCTCTCTATTGCTGAATTCCAGGTCCCTGTTCCCAATGTGAGAGGAGCCAGGTCCGTGAGGTGCTCAGCGTGCTGGGCTGCAGGCAGGGAGGAGCAGAGTAGTCTGAAGGCTGGTTCCTGATTCCTGTTCTCCAGAAGCACATAATCACCTGAGAAGGTAATTTCATTAAAAATTTTTTTTTTCCTTCCTTCTGAACTTGCCTTCTGCCTCAGTTATCACAAAAAGGCTGATGACAAGTCACCAAAAGTGCAAGAATTATGGCACAGTGACAGTGCAGGCAGAAGATAGGAAGGACTCTTGGTCTTGACAATGACCTGAATTATACTGCTTTAAATCCATACTAGCAAAGCAAAAATATATGGATTAGCACCAATATAGCAGATGAAAACCTGAGGGGGAGAGTTTAAACGAGGCATAATTTGTAGTAACAACAAAAACTACAGGAATTCATCCCTTCATCTCCCAACACTTGCACCTCAGCCTTGACACAAAGAAAATTTCTGCCTCCCTGTTCTTCTACAACTGTACATTTCTCAAAACATCTCAGTTTGGGAAGCCAACCTGGGAAGCATGGCCTGTCAATATGGACAGATAGCTCTGGAACTGTGCATCACTAGAATAATCAATGTGGAGTGGGGTGAATAAAGGAACACTCATGTCCTACACCAAATATGATTGGAAAATGTAAAAATGAACAATTCTCTGGACAATTCCCCTTCCTCAGCCATCAGTCTTTGCGGATTGCTGTGCTGGCTGCAGAGGGACAAGCACAAGAGTTCCAGAGTCTGAGCAGGTGCAGGTGTGGTGATTCCCGAGATCCTGTTACTGCACCCCAGTAAAATAACTTCTTGCTTCTGCTCCATGTTTGAGTTGATATTAGATTGACAAGATCAAGTGATGCCACAGCTGTAGACACCTTTATCTGCTGAATGCATCATCTTTCTTGCTGAACCCCCACCAAACTGATCCCCAGGTGTTATCTGTTCTAAACTGAGTATGTATCCATGTGGGTGCTTTATGTAAACTGCAAAGATCCTCATTAAACGGAAACCAAAAAGCTTCATTATTAAGGTGGAACTGAGCTGGGAACACACCGAGTGAAATTACCAACGTCCTGTGTTGTTTTGGGAAGAAACAGTGCCTCGGGCAGCTGGTGCAGTCTGGGGCTAAGCCCTCCTGTTACCCCTGATCTCACTCAGGGAATGAGTCTGGGTTCAAGGTGAAGATTTTTTCCTGGCCATTACGCAGAGATAGGAGAGACTTCCCCAGGACGAGGGGAGCAGAGCTCTCCAGGGGTGGCAGGCAGGGACACGGCAGCAGCAAAGGAGAAGAGGGGACACTGGACCCTGCCCTGCCCCAGCAAAGCAGAAAAACCCTGTTTGGCTTTAGGAGAAGGGCTGGGCCAGAGGGGAAGAGGCCAAGGCATGCAGCTGCACACAGTTATCACTCTGGTTTCTGCCTGCAGCACCACCACAGCTGGATGTGCAGCTCTGGGCAAGGATGAGTTTTGTGCACACAAAACTCCACAGCGCTTGAATGCTGCCGTTCACTGAGGGTAAATACCAATACTCCTGTGCTTCTGTGCTCTCTTTCATATTATAAATGCTAATCAAAGAGTTTGAAGCAAAAGACACACAGAGAATTCAGAATGTATGGGCAGCAAATATTTTCCTAAAGCTGGAAATTAATTCTATTTTCTCTTTCTTACTTTTACTGAAACCAATACAGATTTTACCCAACCACCAGAATTGCAAAACTCAGGCTTCATCAGACAAGACTCATAACATTTTATTCCTAAGCAATGGGTAGTTGCAAAGACAAGGTAAAATTACAGAAGGTAAGAAATCAGTCTCCAAAAGTCACACTTCTGAATAATCAGCTTTTCAGAAGCAGCTTGTTTCCCACAGTAAAGAACAGCTTTTTTTTTAATTCAAACCCTTTAGCAACATTAACATGCTTGGTGCAGGTCTGTGCCCTGTCATAGCTCTTATCTCAGGGCAGCGGCCTCGACAGCAAAATGCCACATCCGTCACATGGGAATATCAGCAACTGTCCACTCATCTTGAGTACAAATAAAGTGCACAACCCACCAGCTCCATGTCCTATCAGCTGCTTTCTAAAGCTGCTGCATACACCTCAAAACACGAGTCAAACTGTTTGTTTCATTATGGTACTTCCTGGGCATACAGGATGGACCAATATTGTGCTTGTGAAGAAAGAGCAGGAAACCAGGAGAGACACAATGCAGGGAGACACTGTGGTACCATGCACGTGCTCCAAGCCATGCAAAGCCACTCGTGGAGATGGGCACGGGCATGGATTCATCTCTGTGCACATGCACAAACCCTGCTGGAGGGGCAGTGGGGGGAGGAGAGCTGGTGGGTTATCCCTGCCTCCTCCTGCGTGTGATAATCCTGAAGGCTGTGGTGCGTGTTGGTGGATGTGTGTGTACATCTTTTTCCCTTTGTTTTGTTTATTACTTTTAATCCCCTGGGGTGTATCTCTGAGCTGAAGAACTTTAGAGCTGATAGAGCTTTTTAAAGTGAGGATTATGTAAATGCATATTATGGGGCTTTCATAAATAGGGATTATTTGTCGACTACATTTGAGTGCTTCCTTTGGAGCCATTAAGGTCTGTTGTGTAAACAGGAATTTAGTGACTGCCTAATCTAAATTTCATTGATTCAATAAAAGATCACAACAGCATTTTTTGCATTCATTTTGGTCTCATGAGAACATATTTCTGGACAATTTTCAAATAATTACAGGACTGTATATGACTACAGCTAATCACAGTGAGCGTATCTCGCACATTTGTGTTAACTGTTCTCCGTGATTTATTCTCTAGTTCTCTTCCTCTCTAGTTTTATGGTTAAATTCACTGTTGTCCCAGCCATTAACTTGTTAACTGTCACTCACCAAATTAAGAATTCTGCAAGTTTAGATGAGCAAAGCAAAAATAAAATTTTGCCAAAAGGTATACCCACCCAGAAAGTTGTAAGAATTTCTTATCTGTGCTCCTAGATGTCCTAGACGAAAGACATTTAGGCAAAATGCTAAAAACTCTGGGAAGTGCTGCCTCTTCTCAGGGCGGTTTCACACTTACAGGCAGATTCTACTTGGAGAATTAACTCCTGGCCTCCCCTCAGCTGACAGGTAACACTGGTGTCTTTCCTTGATGCAGAAATGGTGCAGAGCCCCTGCTCCAGTGTTCCACCCAGTTGTTCCAGCTGTTGTCTGAGACGGGCCCAGGCAGCAGCAGCTGATCACTCAGTGCAGGAGGCCCAGATGTGGGGCAGTTTCCCAGCGGCCAGGTGTCCTGACAGGAGCCAGCTCCTCACCACAGACCATCCCCAAGCAATCCTGAGCCTCCCTGGGGCTGCTCGGGGGAGCGGAGCACGCGCTGCATCACCAGCAGCTCCCTCGCTGTGCACAGCATCACCAGCTCTGCTCCCTCCGTGCTGAGCCTCCTCGTTATTCCAGTCCTCCCACCAGCCTCGGCTCCAGCTGCACTAGGCAGGTTCTGATGCTGTCACAGTCACACAGAGAATGAATCATATCGAACATTGCCCATGGGGTTGTTTATTCCTTGAAGAGGGAATGGACTGCATGCCAATATCCCTGGCAAGGCTTAATGAAGGAACTAGCTTTTGCTAGGAAACCTGGATGCCCTCCTACAGGGATTTGCTGGATGATACGGCTCTGAAAAGCTATGTAAAAATAAGAATAGATATAATAAAAATTATTTTCAAAAAAATGTGAAGACATTTCATCATAGTGAAACCTTGGCAGGATCTTTCAAGCTGCACAACCCCTTGGTCCCAGACCTCAGTGGAGACAGGGATACCAGGAACACAAATATGCAGGTCTGGCTTTTGAACTTAGTGTTTCTACAGGCATCTTAATCCTTCCTGTGCTCTTCACTTAGGGTCAGCACCCTCTCCTTTGCTTTTATCTCCTTCGCTTTTATCTCCTTCATGTTGTTTAATAAAAGAGAGAACTTTGCCACCTGGCCCTGACTTCTGGAGTTGGGAATCACTGAGGGAGGAGTTTATTTAATGGGAATTTCTCATCTTCCTCTGCCGTTTGCTGTTCCCAGTCTTTAAATTCTACTTCTATTAAGCAAAACAATCCCAAAGCACAATCTGTGCACGATGCCCTGGTTTACAAAGATCATTTGATCAACCATAAACCAACACTGCTGTGTAAATGGTCTGTGATGGGGACCTCAGTTATCACACATGATGTGTTTTCTCCTTTGGTAATTTCTGAAACACATAGAACAGATGAAAGTTTGAAATGCAATCCAGTCTTCAGCCTTTGGAAATGATTCATTCTATTAATGATTTACTGATTTATACACAGCTTATTTTGCATAAAGTTAGGGCTGGGCACATTTATTCATTGCAATTCCCTTAAAAATGGATATAAATATCAAAAGCAACTGGCTACCAAAAATTTTAATATTATAACACTGCATCATGGAGAGTTGACATGAATATGAGTCTAGGTTGGAAAAAATACACAGAATATGCTTAACCAAGTATGATATTTTACAGCATGTCACTGAATCATTTGAAAGGCTTCTATTCATTACAAACATATGCAGTGTGTGCAAAGGATTCCTCAGTAAAATAAGAAAGATAAATTATTCTCCTAATGAAATATGCTCCATGATCTATTGGAACCCATCCCTCCTACAAAGTCCAGCCTTTCTCTAGGGCTGTATACCTGAAAAGAGACACTGGGTTCAGTGAAAGGAGCTAATTACACATAATTCCACAGCAAAAAATGCACGTGTTCAGTCCCAAACTTGTCCCCAAAGACAGTGGATAGCTGAGACTGCCAGCAGCAAGGTGCATCATTCTTGTAGTGATGCCTTATCCATTGGGCTACCTGGAACAGAGGCTGGACAGAGTTAAAGAATAAAATAGATATTTATTGAAAGGCCTTCACAGGACACACCCTGGGAGTACAAAAGTCTGGCCAAGACTACAGCTAAGATGGACGCTCAAGATGGACCCTGGGTCACGGGTTCTCGCCCTTTTTATAAGTTTTGGTCCATTTCCATATTCGGGCCAACTGTCCAACCACAGCTTCAGTCCACGCAGTCCCATCCTTTCGGACTGTCCCCTCTCAATCCGTGGCTGTTTACGTTCTTGGGGTCTGAAGCTGCAAATGTCCTTGGTTCTTCGGGCTGCAAACGGTGTGTTTTGTCCAGCCAGGCCAGGAGAAGAGCTGTTAGCACTATACAAGAAACCCAGAGTTACAGACACACTAACGCAGTATAAAATCTAAAAAATATGCAAGTTAAAACTAAAGGTATCAGTAGCTGCTCTTTCCGTGATTCAGCAAGACAAGGCCCGGCAGCTCCCCAGTCCCTGGCGAGATGCTGAGCTCTCACCATGGACCAGCACCAGTCCTGTGGCTGCAGGTTTGGCCCCAGGCTGCTGAAAGGCAGGAGCAGCTCCCGTGGGGCTGGGTGCTGCCAGCTGCCCACCGCAAGCCTCGAGGAGGAGAGGGACCTTTCCAGCCCTGTGTGATCCCACCCGGCCAGCTGCTCCAGGAGCTGGGCAAGCCAGGGCGAGGGTCGGTGTGTGCCAAATCAGAGCGATCACAGCGTGTCTGTGGGCAGCACTGTCACCCTGTGGCACCGTCACAGCCCACAGGGCCAGCGCTGCACCGGGACAAGGTGGGCAGTGCAGGCAGAGGTGGGCACTGTGCTGGGCACTGTGCTGCACATGTGGGGTATCGGAGCAGCCCTGCTTGGTCCCCCCAAACTCAGAAGCCAAAACTGGTTCTTCCATCTGCTGGCTCCAACAGTGCCAGCGTGTAGGGCTGGAGGACCCGAGTCCAAACCAGTGCTTGGGCACACCGAAATGCCAAAGTGCCTCCAACGCACAGGGATGTGGCACACCTCGCAAAAAGCCTTTAAGGATGCAGCAGTTAATGTCCTCAACAGCAGCGAGCCACTCTGCCCAGCTGAGGAGAGCGCGGGGCATCCGTGTGTGGCCATTGACATGTTATACTCGTACGCATATTGATCCGACGGTTCATTGTTCACCCAAGCCCTTGGCAAAGGTCACTGTCTCTGCTCCCATCTTACAGATGGAGCACAGACATTGAGATTAATTTTTAGAAGTGATGAATGTTCCTGGTGTCCACCGTGATTCACTTTGGGCCCCAAGCCCCAGATGAAGTCTGGAGCTGGCTTAATTAAGACATCCCTTGCCCCTCTCCCAGGACGGCCAGACATGTCTGTTTCTCGTTGTCATTGCCTTTTCCCACAAATTCCTCCACCCTTTATCCTGTGCCAACCCTCAAACCGGCTCAGAGACTTGCCTCTGAAGCAGCATCTCAGACCCACATTTCCCATGACGCCCAAACAACCCCAGATCCTCATTTCTTGGTCCTTGCTGCTCTATCCTACGGAGTGGTCAGGAAGGAGGTCCCACCTTTCCAGGCTCCGAATTTACCAAAAAGCTCAAACGCGACTTTTAACGTCGCAAGTCGGCCTTGATTACCACGCGGTCCAGCGGCTGAGCACCAGCGGCCACCCGGACACCAGCTGCAGGAGCCGGCGCTGCCCGCTGGCCC
>VZTG01004270.1:315330-332318 GCA_013397845.1 Melanocharis versteri
CGCCGGCGCTGCACCACGGGCTGCGCGACCCGCTGGGCGCCGAGGAGGCGGGCGGCCACGAGCTGGCGGCCTCGCCGCCGCCGCTGGGGCCGCCCGAGCCGTCGGACGAGGACGCGCCCAGCTCCGACGACCTCGAGCAGTTCGCCAAGCAGTTCAAGCAGCGGCGGATCAAGCTGGGCTTCACGCAGGCCGATGTGGGGCTGGCGCTGGGCACCCTGTACGGGAACGTCTTCTCGCAGACCACCATCTGCCGGTTCGAGGCGCTGCAGCTGAGCTTCAAGAACATGTGCAAGCTGAAGCCGCTGCTCAACAAGTGGCTGGAGGAGACGGACTCCAGCACGGGTAGCCCCACCAACCTGGACAAGATTGCGGCGCAGGGCCGGAAGCGCAAGAAGCGGACGTCCATCGAGGTGGGCGTCAAGGGCGCCCTGGAGAACCACTTCCTCAAGTGCCCCAAGCCCTCCGCGCACGAGATCACCTCCCTGGCGGACTCCCTGCAGCTGGAGAAAGAGGTGGTGCGGGTCTGGTTCTGCAACCGGCGGCAGAAGGAGAAGCGGATGACGCCGGCCGGGGTCCCGCACCCCCCCATGGAGGACGTTTACGCACAGGCGGACACGTCGCCGCTGCACCACGCGCTGCCCGGCGCCGTGCAGTGACTGCCCGTTCCCCCGCGGCCCCGACGGCGGCGCAGCGGGCGCGGGCGGCGGGGGACGCGTTTTAATTTATTCTCAGACTGGCCCGGCCGCCCGCTCCGCGCCCCGCGCTCTATTTATTCGCCCGCCGGAGCCGCAGCGGCCGCCGCAGCAGTAGCCAAAGGTTTGCGATCTCTAATTTATTCCCTTCCTCGCGCGGCCGGGAGGCGGCGGCGCCCCCGGCTCGGCCCCTCCCGCTCTGCCCGGCCCGGCCCGCCCGGGGGGACGCTTCGAAACCATTTCCCGGCCCGTCTCTATTTATTTCTAACCGTGCGCGGAGCTCGCACCCTCCCGTTGGTGGGTTCAGTCCGGTCCGCTCCCTGGGGTTTCAGTTTTTTGTTTGTATCTCTTATTGCAAAACCAATGTAGACTGCGAGGGTACGTTTCTATTTATGTTATAGTAAATATTTTATTACTTACATAAACCATTTACCCCGGAACCGGTCTCGTGTCGTCTTTGCAGGCTCAGCGCCCGGCCGGGAGCGGTGCGGCCGTCGGGGCCGGTGACGGCGGCGCTGCGGTGTCCGCGGTGCCCTCGGGGAGCCCCGTTCCCGGTGTCCGCGGTGCCCTCGCGGAGCCCCGTTCGCGGTGTCCGCGGTGCCCTCGCGGAGCCCCGTTCGCGGTGTCCGCGGTGCCCTCGCGGAGCCCCGTTCGCGGTGTCCGCGGTGCCCTCGGGGAGCCCCGTTCGCGGTGTCCGCGGTGCCCTCGGGGAGCCCCGTTCGCGGTGTCCGCGGTGCCCCGCGGTTCGCACCCGCGGTGCTTGGCGGGGTTTGCCCGCCCGGGAACGCGCTTTGGGCGAGCCGCTTCCCTGCGTGGATGCGCTTGTGCCCTGCCGCGTTCCGCGCACCTTCCCGCGGTGTTTTTACTGATCCGAACGTAACTCTCCGTGGTGTGAACGGAAAGCAGCCCGCACGTAACTTTCCTCCCGCATATCGCAGAGGTAATGCATCCACACCGGTGTTGCTGAGTAGATTCCTTCTACTCAAACCACACTCTCGGGTTTTCTGATGTTGCCAGCTTTCCTTTTCATGGTTTCCTGCCCGAATATTTTGTGGTTATGCCAAGAAATGCAAAAACTGTATTTTCAGCCTTCTCAGTTCTTGGAAGAATGATCCTGCATCTATACTTTAAACCTTCTCTTGCAGCAGCAAGAAAAGTCGCATATGGGGATTGTTTGACTTTGCAGGTCCTTGGATTCCTGCAGCGTTTTGTGTGTTGGGAGAACTTTTGAAATATGTTCCCATACAGAGCTCTTGCACTGATTAATACTTGATGGAAATCTGGTAGTAAAGGACCAAATTCTTTCTTTTTAGTTGGCAGAGAAATTACTGATGTTCTCAGACATCTGGCACTGGACAGTTTCCCCACTTTACTCAGTACGACTTGTGTGCTGTGAAAACAGAAGCTTTAAAAGGGATTTTCTAGCAAAAGCGCTGCATTGTGCATTGCAATTCATGTATAATTTTTTAATACATATAAAAATTTCTAACATATGAAATGTAACTTACTCTTGAAAATTTATACTTGAAAATTCTTGTCTTCATTGCAGTTTGATTTTGTTGCATTTTGTGCCTTTGGTGGGGGTGTATATTACTTGTTTAAACAATGTCACATTTGCCATTGATAATGTTATAATTTATTGCATTTTCAATGTTTCTTACAATGTAGCTATTCTACATCAGCTAATACAAGACTATCAAGTTCTCATTCAAAATCCTAGTAAACTGGTTTTTTGAGATTTTAAAATAAAGCGACTTTGGGCAGTTACTTCATCAAATACTTTGTAAAGAAATGGTTCACTTTGTGATACAAACAAGCTAGTGAATGCTGTGGGTTAGGGTATTAATAACTTCCCTTGGCATGCAGAGCATAATATGAAATCCCACTTAAAGGGTTTAGTGTGCAGTGTGTTTTCTGTCAGCTTTTGCTACAGGCTTAGCTTCCTTTTTTGTAATGAGACTGGTTTTTATAGAAGAGCACAGAATGGTAGGGCTGTTGTAGAGATCCTGAATTCAAAAAGTTTTGCTGTTTTTACTGAATATTTACTAATTTCTAAATAGCTAAGCAGATGTATTAGCTCAGATGATACACTCCAGTAAAAAATAAAGGAGGAGGATGATTCAAGGGTTTGAGTCAATATATCATGACAGCATTTAAATTATTTTCCAACTCTGAGAATCTGTCCTTCGCTATTACCTCGTGTGCTCCCCACACATGTACCACTGTTTTTAGTGTTTTGTCATGCTGAAATTGCAGCCTTTGCTTAAGAATTTCTGTGTGACAGCCAGGCTTTAAGGGAAGAAGAAACAAAATCAAAAATGAACAAAAGATGGGGGTTTTTGTTTGCTTGTTTCTTAAAGAAAACAAACTCGTTTGCCTTGAATGTTTAATTGTGCTGATTTTTCTGTAGTAGGAGACATTTCAGTAACCTCTTCATTCTGAACTAACCTGGATGGCAAACAGGATTTGTACTGATACTCGGAAGAGAAGGGTCAGTTTTCACATTGCGTTCTCCTAATGGATGAGATGTGCTGTGAGTGCTGGGGAGGATGAGCACCCTTGGGTTGTTCAGTGTGTCAGATTGTATAAGGCGCTGGCAGCCCCGCTGCATTAGCTCTTTCGTGCTGTTGAGCAGCAAAAATAAAATACTCTTTGTATATCTAATTTCTGCAGTGCTGCAGTGCTCAGCTCTTCTAAAAATCAAATGCCCCAAAGGTTTGCCTATCTTAGAATAACTTGTTAGTTTTCCTGGTCAGGGATTAAATAGCAATTACTGGAGGGAGACTTTTTTTTTTTTTTTGGTGGTTGTTTCTCACTAAGGTGAAATCATGACTTCATACTACTACATCAGTAGTAAAGCAAGAAAAGGTAGGACTGTGGTGTTGGCACATTAGAGAAAAGCAGATGTACGAATACTTATTTAACAATGCTCAAACAAAGTAAATAGTAAACATACAAAGTAGGAAATGTAGCTAAGGAATGGAAGCACTGCCAGAGCAGTTTAGAGAGGGGTTTAGGTCTGTGCTGGTGGGAAATCCTTGCTGTAACCCAGGAGCACTCTGCTGCTGAGCAGTGCCTGCCCCCAGCAGATGCTCTTCAGAGCATTCAGGCTCTGGTTAGTCCCACGGTGGCACTGGGCTGTGCTCGTTGTGCTTAGGGCAGGTGCCACCCATCACCAGGGACTGGGGTGATCTGCTTGCCTTGCCCACAGTCCAGAGGGGCTGGTGACCAGGGTTTACATCTCAGACTGCTGAGGAGAGCTGAAGTGGTGACCAAGGGGGAATTTGGCCAGACGGGGAAGATGGTACCAAGGCGAATGCAGCCCTGGTGTGAGCTCAGCCCTTCTCATGCTTGCAGAAAGAAGGGCATGAGCTGTGCTGTGCCACCCTTGCCCGGGCAGAGAGCCTGCCCGTGTGCTCCAGGGATGTCAGAGGGCAGCCGTGCTTCCCAAATGCTGTCGTCTTATAAATTGGTTATTGGTAATTTTAGGACATTGCTGCTTTCTGTAAGGTAGACAATATTCAGTAGGGTATCACTTTTTCCCTTTTACTTGTGAAAAGGTGGACAGTTGCCGATCAGCTTTCCTGCATGCTTAGGAAAAGGTTGTAGTATTCCAGTATCCAATTTCTTCCAGATTTCTTGTCTTAGACTATTACTGCTGCCACTTGGAAGAGCAGGGAATGCTTGCTGTATAACAACTGCAGAAGTGACTACAGCACAGCAGTTTGCCTGGCAAGGCACAGTCACTTGTAATTAGTAATGCCATGTTCATCTCATGCTTTCCACTGAATCTGGTCTCTTCTGAATGCTGCCCAGCCAGAGCCGTGCCTGATCCCAGCACAGTGCTGCGATGCAACTGGCCCCTAATGAGCTAAGGCAGCAGCTGAAACCCTATAATCTCTTTACATGAAAATTCAGAGCATCAGCATTAACACCATAGTCGTCTTGTTCCCAATTTTGCCCACTCCTGGTTGCTCTGTCCTCTAGAAGGAGAGATTTCAGTACCATCGGGTTAAGCAAATCTTGTAGTTCTGTGCTAATGTTGTTTGCATATATTTTCATTTTATGCTAACTCTACCGTTGGTTGTTTGGAGCTGGATCAGCCCCAGGACAGCTCAGAGTTGTCATTTCACAGGTACTGGAAGCAGACTTGGGTCCTGCCCCAGGGCAGCTCCACAACTCTGGAATTACTTCTCCTTAGCTGCCTTGTGTTTTCCTTACAGTTGGGTTGTTTGAAACAAGCAGTCCTGGCTGGTGACTCGGAGCTGGTGCTTGCCCGTTGTCATGTGCTGAGGACGGGTGCTCAGTGCCTGTGGCTCCCATGGGCTGCCAGCAGCTGCTGCCCTCTTTTCCTCTGGAGCAGATCAGCCCCAGCAGGGGCAGGAGCTAGCTGAGGTGGTGTGGGGGGGTGTTCTGGTTTTGTTTTAAAATGCTAATGTCCATAGATGACAGTGTCTGGTCTTGCTAAGATTAATATTGCTGCACGGGGGGACCGAGGCCAATGCACCTTCCTGAAATGGGCAGCTCCAAAGAGCAGGAGCTTACACCAGTGAGTACAATGTGGGCTCCGAGCAGCAGCATCCCTGTTTTGCATGTATGTGCCTCTGTAGGAAACACACAGAGAAGGAGCTCGTTAAAGTCTCTCATGGGAGCCACCGCTGCGCTTTGCCGAGCTGATTTATGGGCATTCAGCATCGCTCCCACTTGTGATTTGTTGCGGGTGTAGGTGTGCACGCAGCTCTCGCCTGGGCACAGCAGCAGGGATGTGGCCGACTGCACTTCCTCAGGTGTTCCCCTGTGTCACTGAAGGAAGCTCTGCCCGTGGAAGTTCCCCTGGTTTCAGTTTGAGCTAACACGACCCAGCGTCCATGCAGTGCGTGGGGATTACAGGATTGCAAAGGCTGTGTTAAAGCATGCGATGCTGGACACACCATATAATGTGCATGTTAGAGGAGACCTTATGAATATTTCATATTCTTTAATACCACATTATTTTTGGTGTTGGGCAAATTGAGCATTATTTCTTGTAAGCCTTGCAAAGGTGTTTTGGGTATGTTGTTTCCCTGGCTCATACACTGCTGAGAGCACTTGCTGCAACGAAGAATGCTTTTCATGCCGAAGTTTAAAGATGTTTCTTTATTTTCCTTTTTCTCACCTTTCTTCTGGAGCATTCTGCCTGATCGAGGCGTTTGTGCAGCACCACCAGCATCCAGGACCTGTTTCCTTGTGGACATTGGCTTCTCTCAGCTTCACAGGGGCAATCTGCTTCCCATCACTGTACCAGATTCTCCGGGGCCAAAACTCTTAGCAGTTACCACAGCCACGGAACAGCATTTCCTCCAGAATGTTTCCAAGCTAGCTGTTCTGTCAGCGTGTTTAAGGAAGGTGGATGGCTCACTGAAGCTGCTCAGCTCTGTCTCAGGAGCTGCACCCCAAACAGCCATGTCTTTCAAAGTAAATCAATGAACAAGTGCACAAAAATCTTGCAAATATCACATATATGCACAAGAGGTGCTGGATGCTCCATGGAAATGCCAGCTCTGCAGTCAGGGATCAGTAGAAGGTATGAGAGAGCAAATGGGCAAGTGGACATCTTTACATTTTATTGTACATTTTGGGGTTGTTTGGTTTGGGTTTTTTTGAGGAAAATCTGTCCTGTGATTTTTATTACCTGGAGCTTACTGTGTATTAGTACCTGTCAGTCACACTAAAGGCTATGTGACTGAGATTATGCTGGATCATAAATTTGTAGCCTGACAAAACTCTAGGAAATGAATTTACACATTTGCATCTTTTGCAGTGATTTGCAGGATAAAGAGTCGGGCTGTTGCATTAGATGTCTTTACGTTTGGGGATTTTTTAAATATATAATTTGTTTTAAATTAGAGATGTTTTTTCAGTCGTGTTTAAGACTAACCTGGTTACAGACAAACCAACAGAAGGACAATGAGGGAGTTGTAGTACACGAGGGCAATTATGAGATCTGCTACAATGCAGGCTTTCCTCTCAAATGCTGCCAGAGCTCCTGGATTTTACTCCCAGATCCCCTCTTCATTTTCTTAAGGACCATGAGAAACGCTCAGGATTTTTTTTCCCCAGTGTTCTTACTTCTCATGAAGCGATGTCAGGAAATACGACATTAAGTTGCAAGGGTTAATTTACGAGGTTTGCTGAAACACCTCAGCCAAGAGAGCTGCAGCAGCGTGAGATGCAGAGGGATTTCTCAGTCCGTCTGGTGGGAAGAGCGTTCCCGTGTGCTGGGCTCCGTGGTGCGCTGCGGGCAGAGCTGTGCTGCAGGGACCAGACATCGCTGCCCTGCTTCCCCCTCTCACCGGTATATGGTCTGATGCGGTAAAAGCGCTCCTGCCCCTGCTGCCCAGGGCCGTGGAGAGCAGGATGGGCTGCTCTGTGTGTTGTGGAAGGGCATCACCCGCTGCTGGAGCGCTGCCCGTCAGCCGGGAGCCGCGTGGAGCTCCGGCTGCTGCTGGCAAGTGCGGCTCGGTGCCGTCTCTGCAGCTCCCGGCTGACTCGCAGCAGCACGGGGTTATTTTTACGCACACGGCCTGTGGCACGGAGCTGGCAGAGCTGTCTGGAGCAGCAGTGACATGCCGTGGCGTTGGCCATTGTCCCCTGCCCTTATTACTGCCAGGTGGGGGTCAGGGTGCGACTCTGAATTTCTCTTCTTTAGGACTAAGGTCCGTGTCCCTTATGCCTCTGTGTCCTCTGCAGAGCTGGAACTGCCAGCAGCTTGAGAATACTCAGCGTTCAGGACAGTTTTCATCATGTTTTTTCCCATGCCGTGCCATGGGCTCGCGTGTCAAAGCATTTGGGAGAAAAGGGATGAAAACTGTCAGCAAACCTGACCTCATGTCTTGCTTCCCTGCTGGGTCCAGGTCTGTGCTCACAGGATGGGCCAAGCAGTGAGGCTCAGAGAGTGACTTGGACCTGACTAAAAGCTAAAAAGCCTAAAAGCTGCCTGTCCCAGAGCAGGTTCTCCACCTTCTGCAGGTGGAGGGCTGGGTCTGCCACCAGGAGGGCTCTCAACTCCCAGCCCTGGCTGTGGGGAACAGCCTTGCAGGCTGGCCCAGCCTTGCTGGTGTTGGGGACAGGCGCAGGTCAACGTCGTTAAAAGGGAGAGAATTGAATCAATATCTGGAGTGTTTGATATTCTGCCTAGTGGAACACTTGTTATGTCTTTAATTACTATTTCTAAAAGCACCACGGGATGGAAAGCAAAAGGCAGAAATAAATAGCAAGGGGTGATCAATTGGGCGTGACACCCTTGTTATTGATCACCTTTAACCTCTGCTTAAACTAATGACAGAGCTACCATTTAACTGTCCCCAGGCACAAAGCGCATCAATTGCACAAGTGCCACATAAATCACGGTGGGCTGCAGCGTGCTGTGAGTGGCCCCTGGGGCCAAGCCTGCCCGTGGGGAGGGCAGGGTCCCCCCAGAGCTGCAGGGGACACTCCCAGGGGATGCCACTGCAGCTCCTGCTGCAGGTATGCTCAGGTGAGCTGCTGCTCTGTCTGATGTTTCGCACAGAAAGGCTCCCGAGAGCAAAGCCACATCGCAGCTCTGAAGAAATGACAGCATTTCCCCTCCATGCCCCTGTCCCCATGGAGCTAAAAGATTTACGCTGTTGAGGATCCCCTTGATGCCTGCTCCTGTCCTCCACATGCCAGGGCTGGGGCAGCACTCCTGAGGCCGGGTGAGTTTGTGGGAAGAAGGACAGAGAGGACTCAAAACAACGATCCTGTGTCAGCGAGTGTTTGAAGTAGCAGAGTTTGGGGAGGCAGTGGCATGGGCACAGAAAGAATCACCTTTTCCCAAGCATCTTCAGCTGGCTTCCTGACTTATCAGCTGTGCTGGAATTGCCTACACTGCTTGTTATAGGGGTAAAAAAAGTAAAAAACAAGATGTGCAATGGGCAACAGAGTGAAGTCAGCACAGCCTTGCAAGATAACAGCAATAATATTCATTAACATTCAATCTACAAATTATCCCTTGGAACCCCAGCCTGGAGATTTGCCAATTTTCAATACATGACAATGTTGTTTAATATGTTTCCAGCACAACAGCATTTCCAAGGCTGGGCTGGATATGTGGCACCACAAAACCATCAGCTGCATGTCCTGCCATGCACTGGGCAAAGGCTGTGCCTGCCCTCTGAGGGGAGAGTTTGTTTCTCTTTAGGACAGGATGCCTGTTCTGCAAATTCAGTTCCCCAAAGAATTAGGAGGTGATCTTTTTCTTGGTGTTCCCTACTCTCGATGTTAGTGAAAGCAGAGGGCTTTTAGGGCAGCTTTCAAAAAGCTGTTTGTTTCCAGAGCTGTTTAAGCATTTGCACTGAGCCCTGGGAAGGAAAAGGGCAGCCGGAGTCCCACTGAGCAGTGTGGCTGTCTGTTCATCCCTATTGGAACGCTCTGAGGATCACTCCTGTCTCTGCAGGAATGAGTAAAAGATCCTGTCTCATCTGCTGTTAGATAGGCTACACAATGCTGAGCACACATTTGGCCCATTGCTGGCATGGCTGCACACATCCCTGGAGGATTTTCTCAGGAGACCCCGGGCTAATGCACGTTTTGCCTTTGTGCTGCCATTTGGAGGGTTTCTACTCAAATCCTAAAAATCATTTGGGTGTCCTCATCCATCAGCTACTGGAAACATTATTGATAATACAATCATTCCTATTTTGGTCACTCTGTTTCACTTTTTTTCCTGCTGAAGATCCTGTCATTTGTCACTGCTGAAACGTTGAGAGATGATTGGAATCTGCCCAGGTGCAGCACGGGAGCCTTGCAAAGGCAGCCCAGGGAGGGGAGGCCTCTTGCACCCCTCTACACCCACACATACAGGGCTGTGGCGTGCCTGCCCACAGCTGAGGGACAGTCTCACACAGCCCTGGGGACAGAGCAGGCTTGGCATCTCAAGCTCTGCACTGGCCAGGCTGGGATTCTGCTCTGAACCAGGGCGTTCCCCTCTGGGGTGTCACCAGTTTGGGTCTCTGAAGCACCTTGTCCCCTCAGCTCCGGGTGGTCCGTGGTTTCCCAGGCGTCTGACCCCAGTGACAGGGCTGCTGTGGGAGAGGTGTGAGCCAGCAGAACTCTCGCTGCATTGCCCCCACAGCCTGCAGGGA
The DNA here is from genome assembly GCA_013397845.1 of Melanocharis versteri. Lineage (NCBI taxonomy): Eukaryota > Metazoa > Chordata > Aves > Passeriformes > Melanocharitidae > Melanocharis > Melanocharis versteri. The sequence continues at coordinate 325,166 of VZTG01004270.1, forward strand.
TGGGGACTCCACTGCTGCCGGGCAGCCTGTGCCAGGGCTTGGATTGATGCAGGCAGTGCTGCTGCTCCTCTGTGAAGGAATAAGCCATGGGTGCCCTTAGCTTCCACTCTCTAGGGGCTTCTACGGCCTGGGAATCTCAGAGCAGAGTGCCACCCCACAGAACCTGCTCTGGGCCCGGCTCCTGCCACGCAGGAGTCACCTGGATGCTTGTGGTGGCCATGGAGGACACCAGAGGCTGCAGCCCCTGCACAGTGAGTGGCTGCTGGTCTGGCAGAGAGAGCGTCTCAGAGCACAACAAAATCTTCTTCCATGTCAGCCCAGAGGGGCAGAGCTCCCCACTGACAGCAGCTGCACTGAGAGCTTGGCATGGATTTGCATAGATGAAATGATTTCTCCTGCCATTCATTCAGTCTCTCTGTCTGCCAGCTTCCCTGCTCCTCTCTGGAATCTGAAGTCCACACAGGGAGCATTCAGCTGGCCACGAGCTCTTTACTGAGCGTTGCTTTGCACAGATGTCCCCAAGCAATGCCATGAATTGTTGCTCTATAGTCACTAAGCTGTTTGGGAAAACATTTCAGATAACTGTCCTACGCATTGGGGTGACTGAATTAATGGCATTTGAATGGTCAAAAAGATAGTGTGAATTGGAAACAATGCTGTCCCTGTCACAGGCAGCAGTAGAATTCCAGCTGGTATTTTCATTGTTAATGATCAAACCCAGAGCACTGTGTGGCCTTAATACCTTGGAAGGGGCTGGAGAAATGCACAAACCAGCCTGTCACTTCCCGTTCTGGATTTTCCAAATGCTAGGGAAGGAATGCTTTTAAAATTGTCTTTCAGAGCTCCACAAGTGGCACTGCAGCTTGGCTGTGGGGAGGGGAGGAGAGGGACGACAGTCGTGGTCGTTGCCAGCTGTGATGTACACCAAGTTTGGGAACTCCCCTGTTCTTGGGGGGCCAGGCACCACCTCTGCCCACAAAGGTGGGAGCAAACAGCCAGTGCATCCCATGCAGTGGCAGGCAACACTCCTGGAGGTGCTTGGCAGTCAGGAGAGCTTTGCTGCATCTGGGCTTGGCAGAGCACAGCCACCCTAACCATACATCATCCAGAGGAATGGGCACTTGGGTAACACATTAGAATAATACATCATTAGAGCGCTGTTGCTATGGTGATGTATTAGGGCAATACATCATTAGGTACCTTCCACTGATGATGTATTACTCCAAACATGGCTCCTGCCAGCACCAGCGCAAGGACCACAGGGGAAGTCTTGTCTTTTTGCAGAAACTCTACCCTTTCCCTAAGGAAAAAAATCTGAGAGTAGCGGCTTCACCGAGGAGACACAGGGCAGGGCCTGGCCCCTCTCTCCTGAGCCTCTTTGCTCTGTGACTTGCTCCATGCTGAGCCCCGTGCTGTTTTCTGGGGACCCAGTACCTGCATTTTAGTGCCTGGGGGCAGAAGGATCTGCTGGGCAGAGGGACGGGGTCTGTGCAGGCCCTGCCTGAGCCAGAGGGTCTGAGGTGTTTGTGGGTGCATCCTGCAGGGCTGGCAGTGCCTGCTGAGACCCTCCCGTGAGTGAGGGGCTGCCCTGGGCTCGCACTTCCCGAGTCCTCCACGCTGTCCCCTCCTGCAGGGGCTGGCTCACTCTGAGGAGACTCGTCCTCTCCGGTTCCCCAGGCAGCCCAACACGCTGGTGGCATGTGCGGTGCTCAGGCCCGTGGCAGAGGAGAGAGAGGGACCCAAAATGCAGCCCAGGGCGAGGGTGAGTGCTGCTGCTCACCTTCCCGAGAGCCGCGCCGTGTGCCGTCAGCTGGGCTCAGCTCCCTTGGGATCACTTTTCCCTTGCTCTCCCCCTCAGCCCTGGGGGACCCTGGCTCTAGCCTGCAATGGAACCAAAAAGGTGAGCCCAGGAGAAGTTCCAGCCAGCTGAGCCCCCAGCATCCCTGGGGTCTTTGCAGGGCTGCACTCTTTTCAGCTCAGTGGGCTAAATAAATTGCTTCAGAGAGCAGATTGGGAGAGGAGGGTTCTTTCACTGCAAAGTATGTTGCGTGCATCAGATATAATTTGATTTTAATTAGTGGACAAGAAAGCAGCATAGTTAATAAAGTATGCACTGCCTTTTGCAGGGATGCCAGTCTTGAATTCCTAGAAAATGCAATCAAATCACAAAGACCAGTGCAAGGTGAGCCAAGGCTGAGCGTGTCTGGGCAGGGGCATTGTAAACAGAGTTCCAGGAGAGATCCCTGACCCCTGTGATATCCCATGGTCAGGATCACAGCAGAAAAGCAGTTTGTGGAGCCCGTGCCCCAGCAGCCTCAGTCAGTGTTGTGTGCCAGCTGCATCCAGGGACTTTTCAGCTGGCTCTCCTGCCTGCTCTCAGCTCAGGCCTGGGCAAAGCTGCAGCTGCCCATTGCTTCCCTCCCTGTGTTTTTCCTGCACCTGGAGGGACCTCGGTGCCTGTCCCACTTCTCTCCTAGGGGACAGCTGCTCCTGGATCTTCCCATCTCTAACACTGCTCGGGGGATGCAGGTTCACAGGCAGCCCTGCGTGCAGCTGCTCATACACAGAAGCTTGTGTTTGGGCAGCAGGTCTTCTGGGCTCCGTTCCCAGCAGTGTGGGCTCGTGGTTAGACCACTTAAGAGCCAGGCTGCCCCCACATCGCCCTGCAGATGCACACTTCCTTCCCCTGAAATCTCTGTGGGAGCAGAGCCTGCCCACTGAGGGCAGAAGGGCAAGAATAAGAGGTTGGTTGTGCAGACTTGAAGTATGAAATATCCCCTGGAAGTGCCCTGCTGCTAGTTCCCGACCGTCATAAAATGTGAGACACTTTAGGAGAGCAAGCCTGTGTCTGCCCTCGATGCCAATGCTTTTAAGGGTTCAGCACGCTGCCCTGCTCCCCGGCACCATCTGCAGCACTCTGAGCCAAGGCTGCTTTTAGCTTCTCAATCAATTGGATTCAATTAAGTGATAACGTGAGCCTATGGGCAGAGCAGTGACTGCTTGTCCCTGTATGAACAAATTATGCCCAGGTAGTGCAGAGGGCTTTGTGTCCCCTGGGCAGGAGCTGCAGTGTGAGGCCCTGGTGAACCCTCTGGTGAACCTCTCTTGGGAGAGGGGCTCCACAGCAGGAGCTGAATCAGGGCTGCCCAGCACTGCTGTCCCTGGCAGGAGCAGCCCCCCCGAGGCCAAGGTATGGTTATTTAAAGCACTGTTTTCACTCTGTTCCCACCAGGAGATTCAGCCAGCGCCCACCCTGACACGTCTGGAAGCAAGGGTTTCAGGGAGGCTGTGGGCATCTTAGAGAAGCAGAGCTGCCTCTCCCCCTGCTCTACGGCCACAGGGTGTGCGGGGCACCACGGCTCTCTGAGGCCAGACCTGGCTGTGAGGGATGTCAGACATCAATAAACATCACTGTCAAAAAGGACAGGAAAAGGTTATTTACCAGAAAACAGGCCGAAAAGCAGGATTGCAGCGGCGGTGACATGTGCTGCGGCCACGCTGCCAGGGCTGCATCCCATGGTGGCTCAGAGGGGTCAGAGCCACTGCTGCGGTGCCACTCGCATGCCCACACCACTGATCGTCATGGCTTGGCTCAGCAGTGTGCCTGTGGCCAGCCTGCTGCCACCAGCCTGTAAGCAGCCCAATATTTCTCCCACTTTCCCTGGTGCAATTGGGACTCTGTAGGAGTGACGGTCTCCTCGGAGCAAGCCAGGTTTGGAGGGGGCTGAGGTTTCGGACCAAGCGTGGATGCCCTGTAGTGTTCCCCCGCCTGCTGAGCTCCTGGGCTTGAGGAGCTGCTGTCTCTGTGCAGAAACACGGGTCTCTTCATCCGCTGGTGCTGCAGGAAACTGTGTGTGTGCATGTGAGTGTGCTTCTGTGCGACCTGGTGGGGATTTGAGAACAGCGTTTTGCAAAACAAACACGAGGTTATTAATTTTCAACACCAACATGAACGCTGAATAGCTGCTGAATTGTTGATCATCTTCTGGTGACTGCATTAAAGACGTTTGGGTGCTCTGTTCACCGGTGGCCTCGTGTACCTGCTCTGCCTCCTCAGGTGATGCACAGGTGGTGCTGGAGCTGGGGGTGGGGTTGGGGCTGGTCAGAGCTGGGCCGAGCCGGGTGGGCAGAGGGGCAGGAAGCCCCCGTGCCAGAGAGCCGGGCTCGGGAACAGCGCCAGGGGCAGGCTCAGGACATCTCGTGGGTACTCCTGATGCCAGGGCCGTTCCCAGAGGAGCACAAAGGCCTCAGGGATGCCCTCAGCACATCCCTGGCACAGCTGGGAAGTTTTGCATCCTTCAAACCTGTCCTGACGCCGCAGTTCAAGGTACAGCCCCAGTGCTGTACCCTCCCTCTCCCCATCGCCTACCTCTGATTAGAGCCCTCAGAACAAACCTGCTAATGCCTTTCCCAAGCTCTCGCCCCCACACTTTTGCCATATAAATCACTATAATTAAAGTGTTTGGAAAATGCTTTGGGAGCCCAGACAAGCATCCCCACATACTACACACCCAGCTTGGCAAGCCCGACTTCCTGCTGCACCCACCCTGCTGCCCCGGGCGCTGCATCCCTTCCCTCCCAAAACTCCCAGCAGGACAGCAGAGAGGACCGTTCCCAGGCTGCGCTCGCCCCAGGCTGCGGAGCTGCCTCTGGCTCAGACCCTGGCCAAGGCAGTGCACCGAGCAGCCTCCCAAACGGGGAGAGGCCAGGGAGATGGGACAGGAGCCCTGGCAGCCCTGGCATCACGGGCAAAGCCTGGGCAAGGCTGCGAGGGGAGGCAGAGGTGCTGGAGGTTCTGGGCGAGTCGCTGCTGTTCACGCCTCTCTGTCACCAGCTCGGAGAACGGCTGGAACCTGGGTGTAGAGAAACCTGGGCAGAAAGCCCCTTGGAGAGAGCGTGGAGGGCATGGCACACTCCACCTGGCACTGGCCCTTCTGCTCATCTCGGGGCAATGAGCCCACGGGCCTGTCCACGGCCCCTTTCTCCCTGGCTCCCCGGCGCAGAGGAGGCAGCAGAGGTGAGCCCTGGAGGAGCAGGCAGGGCTGGTGGGGCCCAGGTAGGAGGGCAGGGCTGCTCTGGAGACTGGCAGAGCCTGCTGGGATGGCCTGGGCACCACGATGCGGTCCCAGCTTTCCCCTCCAGCACAGCTCTGCGGGGCAGGAGCAGGTCCCATCCTGCCCTAAACCAAGGCATGAAGAACACAAGAGGTTTTGGCCTGTCTTTTTAACTTGGAGCAGAGCAGTCCTTCAGGAGCTGGTGTGATCCACCACCGGGAGGAAGAAAAAGCCGTTTTTCAAGCCATGGGCAGCAACATCCATGAAACATTAATTTTCAACACTGAGCCCCTGGAGTGCGGATCAAAGCAACTGCGTGAAGAGGCAAAGGCAAAAGGAAGGAACAGAGCAGCAGGCGAGGAGACAGAGCTGCCTAAATGGGAGTGGCACAGGCATGAAGCGACTCTCAGGAGCCCTGTGGATGGGGCCAGGCAGGCACAGGGGCCCGAGCAGAGCAGCTCCTGACAGGGAGGAGCCTCCCAGGACACCGGTGTCCATGCACAGCATAGATCCTCATCTCACCGTCCCTGGAGCCACCACTGCCTGGTGTCCTGGCCCCCTCCTGGCCTTCCTCCAGTGACCACTTCTGATGGTGTCCCCAGGCCCCTCATCCCCACTCCTGAGCTCCGTGGTTCCCTGCGTAGATTCCTCTAGTGGATCCCTGCCTGTTTGTCCTCATGTCTCCCGCTGTGCTCAGCTGGCACCAGCTGTGCCCTGTGCCAGGAATATTTGAGTCACCTGGACTTTCCTGCTCTATTCTCAACTTTCCTGCTCTATTCTCAAGAACCCTGCTGCTCCCTGGTGCCAGCACTGCTGGCCCTGCCACAGTAGCCCAGGTGCCAGCCTGCAGCAAGGGCACCTTCCCACCCAGCACACTGGCCGCTGCAGCTGTTGGAGGGTGGGGAGCTGAACACCTCAGTTTCTCCCCAGGGTTCACCTCCAGAGCTGGGTCCCAGTTCCACTCCACGCCTGTGCTGACTGGGAGGAGGTGGCTGTGCTGCAGGCAGCACCTTCTGCTGTCCCAAGGGTGCGGTGCCCGATGATCACCCCAGCCCCTGCCCTCCTGCACCAGGACAGCCGTGCAGGGGCATTGCTGCATCCCCTGCACCTTGACACTCTCCCTCTGCTTTCCCAGTCACCCAACGAGTCCAAGATCCACGTGCAAGGATCTGCAACTGTCCTTGATCAGGGGCCATTGCGGGGATTTCACGGGCTGACAGAGCCTGTGACCATGGGAAGGTCTGTTGTTTGCTGCCACTTATTCTTCCTCAGCAGGGAGGGTTTGGCAGCCCTGCTCTCTGTGCAGGCAGAGCTCAGTCCTGCTCCCAGCTCCTGCTCAGCGTGTATTTTTACCTTTTAATGAAAGCAACTGAACTGCCTGAAGTTGCCTCTCAACTCTTCTCTGGGGCTTGGATTGCCAAGAAATGATTGACGCGTTTAATAGAGGCAGTGGGTGCACAGGAATTTGGCAGGAGCCCAGGCTCATGATACACAAAGGATACTGCCATTCCTGCTCAGGATTTCTGAGCCTCTGCTGTCTCAGAACACACCATCCTTGTGGGGGGGTCCTGCACTCTGGCTGAGCAGCTGTGAGCTCAGGAGCCCTGGGAACAGGGCAGGGGCTGAGCCGTGGCGATGGGGAGAAGGTTTGGGGCAGGGAGGGCTGTGTAGGGGCTGCAGTGCACAGCCCTGAGCGCAGGTTGGAGAAGCCAAGCCTCTCTCGGTGCCTTTTTGGTTTTTCTAGTGCTTTGAGCTGTGCGGGGTTTGTCCCCACACTGGGGGTGAATGTGCACAGCAGATACTTGCCTGGTTTTGCATATACATGCTCGTGTGTGAGCCTGCATGTGAAAGAGGTTTTTTCTTACATTTCCTGGAGAGAAACCCCCCTGCCATGCACGGACTAGTTTGGGAACAGCCCACACAGGTTGCATTTAGCACACATACCTGTGCTCCTGAACGCTCACATGCACACGCGTGAGCTCACCCGCACCTGCAGGTGCTCACCCTGCTCCCTGTCCCACACCTGAGCACTGGCATGTGCTGTGTGACACCCACACACCAGACAGGTGTCAGTCCCAACAAACCCATCACTCGGCACT
>VZTG01004270.1:346208-373973 GCA_013397845.1 Melanocharis versteri
GGTGCCCTGGGGGGCTGGAGGGAAAGCACCGTGTCCCCGGTGCCGTCCGGGGTCGGGGCATCCCCCGGGACCCTGCCGGGGTCACGGTGGCGGTGCTGGGACGTCGCTCGCCGGAGAGCTCTGCTCCGGCGGCGCGGCGCGCACCGCTTTTCCGAAGGAGAAAGCCGCAGTCTTTGGGCCGTGCTCCTTTCCCAGGCTGCGAAGTTGAGAGCTGGAGCAGTGATTTATGAAGAGAGTACTGAGACTTTACCCAAGCAACAGACTCGAGAGTAAACTATAGCCAAATGCTCAAATGTAGCACAGGAAAATTTTCGACACATCTAGAGTGATTGCTTTTTTTCCAGAGAATCCCAAGGTAGCTATGGAAAAAGACTCTAAGCCTTGCTTTGTGTGTGTGTGTGTTAGACAAAGACTCGGAAGTCACAGTTTGGATCTCACATTAAAAAATAGCTCAGGATCTTTCCAATTTTTTTTTCCTCAACACAGTTATGTTTCAGATTTTGTTTTCTTACAGGTAACTTTTTACTGTTTTCTTTATCCGTTTCCAGTTCTGTGGTTACGTTAACCACTGACACTTTCAAAAGAACTCATGGAGACTTTGGATACACTTTTCAGTTAGCCTGGGTGAAGCATGGTGGTAGGAATTTCTCTCCACAGACTTACAGCGCAAACGAATGGCATGTGCTGGGGTTACGTACCTTCACAGGGCAGGATTTGATATTGAGGTCTCTTTACTTAAATCTGAGCTTGCTATGTTCAGTGTTTCCCAGTTTTGAAAACGATAAGGGAATCTTTTTGAAGTGGAAAACCTATTCCTAGGAGAAGAAGAAAGGGCAAAGCTCTGGTGGATGCAACATCCTGGTGGCAGCACAGGCCTCTAGGGAAGAGTGTAGGGACATTCCTTTTACTTTTCTCACTCCTCTACCAAGCATTAGAAATCTGTGGCTCTCTCCTAGCTGCCCAGGTGTTGAAACTGCCTTATTGCCCAAATTTGCTTTGTCAGTATGTGGTTTAACTTCATGATAGGCAAGACAGCAGGAAAGAGGAAGTCTGACATTTCTCCTGTCTTATTTTTGTGCCATCCTCTTTCCTTTTCCTAACGTGGAGACTGTATTGTTACCTTGCTTTTCTTGCTTACCACTTTCTTTGAGGCAGCAGTATCTTCATTCTTACCCAGCTCGGTCTGTAATTTCGTACACTTTCAAAAACGGTGGCATAGCACAGGAGACAAAAGCATAGGTGATATTGTTAGTTGTGGGCACTAATTATAGCAGATGCTCTACAGCAAAGGGTATGTTTTGGAATATGAACTCCGTAAACCTGTGCATAGGGCGTGGTGGGACACACTGAAGGCAGGGCAGTGTTTAGAAACAGACAGAATTCCCTAGACAGGAGGCCCTGTGAACTGTTCCATGATCTCAGCTTCTGGAGCATCCCTGTCTCTCTGTCTTGGATTTTTTGAGATGCCTCTTGGGGTAAAATCTGTCCTTTTCCCCTGCCTGCAGAACAGTATCTGAAGAGCCGAGTGGCGAGTAGAGTGCTGAAGGTCACTGTGGCTCCCCAGTCTTTGAGGGGACAGGAGGTCACTGCTGTTCCTGCAGCACATCTGTCCTCAGCTCAGCTCCTGGTTTAGGCTGTGGTTTCTTCTAGAACAGGTGCTGGAACAGCCCTGCTGTCCAAGAACACAGCTGGCTTTCCCGGGTTACCCTGGGGAGGAAAGGCAGGAGTCTCTTTCCTGGCTGGTGTCATCATGGTGTCGCTGATGACACATGGGTTTTTGTCTGTAGTGTGCTAGTCTTGTATGACCGTAGGCAGTATTCACTGGTTATCAATGGATTTCTGAGGGATATTAGTTCAGCCACGTTCTTTTCTGGTTTTGGACATAGCAGCTTCAAGACTGAGGTGAACCCTTAACTGATGGAGGCAGGAAAAACTTCCCTGCAGGCAGGTGACCAAAATTCCCAGTGCACCAGCTTTGGAAGCACCGGGTTCTGTTCCCAGCCAGGACTTTCTTGCTCTGTTGCTTGCCTGATGAGGTAAGATGCTTTCTGCTGTGTTCCTAGTTGCGGCTGAGTTGGTGCTGTTGCACGGCTGGCTGGTGTTTGAAATGCCAACAGAAAGATGGAAAAAATTGATTACTCTCAATGCTTAAAGTGTTTCCAATGCCCTCTCCCTTAAAAAGGACTTTTATGGTAATTGCGGCACTGATGCCCAAGATTTTCTTGGTGGTCCACCAGGATCCTCATTGATGTCTGTAGGATTTTTGCTGCCTGTAGCTTGCATGAGGCCGTGCTTGAAGAGCCACAGTTGCAGCAGTAACATCGAGAGAGAGACAGGAGTTAAACCTTGTCATTCTACTTCACCTTTTGTGTGATAAAGAAGGTACCCAGAAAACTGGGGTCTGGCTGCTCTGAGTAGAAGCCAAACCTCTTAACTGGACAAACAGCTCTGTAATTCCTTTTAATTGCTCAAGTAAGAAATCATGTCTCCTCTGATGTTCAGTGTTCCATATCCCTGGTTGACATGGGCTGTTCTGGGATTGCCCGTGCCCACCACAATGCCCAGGTGCTCTGTCAGGAAGGTGCTGCCAATGATGTTTGCAGTTTTGTTCAGAGTGCCAGTGGCTACGCCTCATTCCTTAGGGGACTTTGACTGCTTCTGCTGAAATAGGTGCAATTTCTATGGCCAAACCGGAAAAAATCAGAGAGAACTTTATAGTGTTTTGCCTTGGTGATGTCATCAAAATCAATTTAAGCATTTTACTCAGGTGGGTTTTCTTTCAAAAGGAGGGGATAGCTACAACCCTAAATACCAGCTGTATCTAGGAAAGGGAGAAGACCAGCTGTGAGGAGGCAGAGAAGCTTTACCAGTAGTATGTAATCTTCAGATTACTACTGCCAAGAGCTTTAGGGTCACTTTTAAAGTGAGTGTGTGGGCTGGGAGGTTGCAGGCAGAAGGGCCAAGCTGCAGGGGCTGTGTTGGTTTCGTGGCTGCTCTCTGGGAAGGTGCTGCCCTGGGCACTGTCCTGCAGCCACTCGCCAGCGAGCAGGGGGCATTTCCCACGAAGAATGGGGTGTGTTTACTGCACTCTCTCTGCACTGAAGTGGGGAAAGGAAAATACTTCATTCTGTGGAGATGTAGTTGCTGAGAAAAGTCCTTGGTCTTTGTTTCTTCTCTTCCTTCCGTTTTGCTCTGGTTTTACCAGGTGTAAAATACAATTGTCTGCAGTTTACACAGAAGGGGAATGTCAGTTTTCCTGTTGAAGAAAATACCAAGGGTCTGATTGTGAAAGGAAAGGGGAAATTGAAGAATGCCACATGGCTTCCACCTTCCTGTATTTCACCCCAGCAGAACTGCCTCTGCTGAGCGACCTCTTTGTGTCTGTTGATACTTGCTAAATGGAGAACGATTTTAACAAATGATTCTGCCCTTACTCATAGGGGCCCACCAAGAGGATAATATTACTCTGGGAGGAATCAGAAGGACACGTCCATTAGGGCTAAATTAATAGTTAATCAAGAGTTATTTAGTAATGTCTTAACACAGAATCCAAAGAGCAATGGAATAAAAATCCTGAAATTTATGTTCTTGTTCTTGATTTGGCCTGTAGTCATCTGATTGTTAATATTAATACATTCCATTTTTTATTTGCCTCTGAATATGTTACTGTAGATCATCCCACACTTGCAAACTGCAGAGTTCTTTTATGTGAAGTATTTTGAACTTTTCAAATACAAAAAAAAAATTGTTAAATCAGCAGCATGGATAGATATTAATTCTGAACCCCTTTGATTGGTGTCATGGCTGGAACAACAGTTTGTTGATGTTTATGGCCAATCCACCCAGTGCCAGTTCTGCTCAGGAATATAAATTATCTTCCAGCACCAACCTGGTGCTGATGCCAAGGACACGATCTTGACTGCTTCCTAACTTAGCTTTGAACATCTGAGCTGTGAGGAACGAGGAATGTGCTGCATCTAACCTGGAGCTGTCGGCGGCCACCAATGTCATGAATCCAGTGAGTGGAGAAGCCAGCGCAGGTGACTGGACAGCTGGAGCTGTTTTCTCTACACAGGAGGGGCAAAGAGACCTCTGAATAGCTCAAGGAAATGCTTAGTGTTGTTTGAACAGTCAGAGATCTGCTTCCCTAGTGCTTCCTCCAGCACATGTAACACTTGACCCTGCCAGCGCTGCACGCCAATAGGAGTCAAGTCTTTGTCCCCAGTGGTAGATTAAACTGCTTGGCCATTGTTGAGAGTCCAAGATTTTCCTCTCTCACCCTGTTTAAATGACTGCTTGGATGTGCAGCCAAAGTAAATAGGAGCAAATAAAAACTCGAGATAACACGTGCAGAGTAGTTGTTACGGACTAACTATAGCACAAAGACGCACAAGTTTTGCTGGCAGCTTTTCTGCTTAAGTTTTGAAGCTCAATTACCTGAAAAAGAGTTGGTATGGATCACGTATAACTTCCTTTCTATTGCAGTAGGGGAACTGTATCTGTATTCCTGTGTGTCTTTGGAATAAGAAAGGCATCTGTTAGGCTGCTGAGGATCTAGTGCCTGCCTTGCAAGGTATAGTGCAGCAGCCCCAGGTGAGCACTTCCTCACCTAAAAGCTGGAGGTGCTGTGGCAGGCCGTGCAGCTTTGGAATACTCTTCTGTATTTCCCCACAGTCGCTTTCCTTGTTGGCAATAAATGCATTTTGAATTGACTTTTTTTCAGTTACCAGGCACACAGCCTGTGAGGGCCACTGCCGTAAAGTAACACTGAGAGCCGTAGTCTGCCAGGGGTTGGGAGGATAGGAGATATCTCCATGGCTCTTGGAAGTGCCCCATCTTACAGTAAAGGGAAGAATGAGGTTGGGAGAGTATCACTGTGGAGTGACAGGGATGGGATTGCCCCTGTGTTCCTGTGATGCAGTGCTCTTGGACACCTGAGTTACAGATGGGGCTGCAGTGAAGAGCTGGAGAGGTCTGTAATTGTCTGGGAATAAGGCTGGTTTGAGTGCCTCTGTGTTACCAGCACAAGTACTCACTGTGTGTCTGGAGAGGGCTGACCTACTGAAGTCCTCCTACTGTGGCTTTCTTTGCTTTTCCCTTCCTGAGGCCTTTGGCTCTGGAGGGACAGTGTGGTCCTGCAGCCTGTCCTCCAGCCCCTTCTGCAGTGGAATGGTCTGTGATGACCAAAAGGTTAGAGAGAACTGAGGGTTGAGAGCGTGATGTGGCATTAAGGGATTAATGGCTACTGAGCAATAATTACCATAAATTATGCAGACTAAGTCCAGATCTAGGAACAGTTTTACCTCTTTCATTCCAAGCCAGTCATGGCTCATGCTGACAGCACACCTGGAAATGAGGTAACTGAGTAATCTGCCCACATTGTTCAGATCTGCTGGGGCTTGGGCACAGACTCAGTGTGTGTTTTCCCTGCTCCTGGGCAACCTTTGTTCTCCTGCAGCCAGGAAATCTCACTGATGGGATAAGACCCATAAGGTGCTTCTGTTCCTTTCTTGAGAAGGACGCTGTTAAACCACCTGTGGTGTGACTTCCCTGTGAAATTCCCTTTCCAGATGCAAAGATCTCGCTGTTATTGCAGCATGAGATGGAAACACTTCCAGTGCTGCCTGAACATGTTATTTAGGTCAGTTGCAAGGAAGATGGCAACGTGAATCAGAGGAGTTGGAAGAGAAAGAAAGTCATTAGACAGCACCTTGACATCCCTTGGCAACGCGGGGATTTTCTCTGCTGGCGCAGAAGCCCGGCTGGAGCCCGCATTCATTGTCCTGTGTTCTTGGTAAGGTCCTGTGGCTGGGAAGCTGGGCTGGCAATGAACCAGTGCTGCAAAGACAGACCTTGCCTTTGCCACTCCGTATCAGCACCCAGATCCTGGTGGGTGTATGAACTAATCTCTGAAAGAGAGCGCAACATCTCCTCCCTATCTCTTTGGAAAACAAGATGTATCAGGATCATTGCCCTGACTGCGTCCATTTTGGGTGAATGAGCCTCCAGAAGATGGTTTTACAGAGGCACATTCATCATGTTGTTGTAACGTTGACCAGAGCAGCTCAGGAGACGTTCCCAGCCCAGTAATTGGCGTGTGGTGCCCACTGCACTACGGCAGCTCCAAGGGAACACAGCAGAGCCAAGGGCCTGAGTGCTGGGCCAGCCCCAGGCTGGAGGGCTGTCAGTGATGGTGGGAAACCCCTGAAAATATCCCACTGGGCAGGGCTCTGCCAGATGCTCCGTTTCCCTTCCCAAAGGAAGTAGCCTGAATTTACCCAGTGCTCTGTGGAGACCTGTAGGCTAAAACAAATTATTTTTACACAGTAGAAAACACTGAGACCAACCTTAACTGATGAAGCAATTTGCCAGCGTTTAGCCTCAAGGTCCCTAGTCCCTCAGGGCTTTCCAGCTTAATGGTTTGGGTCGGTTTCCCAGAAAGATTCTCTTGGATATGTGCTGTTGGCTCATTACTAGCTGTTTTATTTTTCCAAGAGCCAGCTCTCGTTAGCTTCATTCTCACAGCATTGTTTTCTTTCTAGAAGAAGCTTTTGCTGGCTCTCCTAAACTATCGCATGGGAATTGCTTACTAGCTTAGATTTTTTTTGTTTGTTTTGACCCAAAGCTGTGCTTTGCTCCCCTCTGTAACACTGCCAACATAATTTCCAGTCTCTTTTAAGCATGTTTTGCAATAATATCTAAAGTCTTGGCTCCAAGTAACTGCCTTACAGAGAGATTAGTATCTTCTAACGAAGGAATTGAGAAGCAAATAGTGAGAACAAAAGCAGTATCTTGAGAGCCTGTAAGACTATCCTGACCTTTCCCAAAGGCCTCAGCCTGGCCCTCAGTGTTCAGCAGATGGCAGAAATCAGGGTGGACTTTGATTTGTGGAGGCCTCTGCCTTGCCTCTGTGTTTGCGGGAAATGTGCTCAGCACATTGTAGCCATCTGGGCTTGACTGTACTATTCTGATAATCCCCAGGGAGCCTTCTCCAGCAAAGCTCATCCTTGATGGAAGTCCTCTTTGGCTGACCTTGTAGAAGACTAGTATTAGCAGTGTGGATTTTTGAGATTTGACAGCAGCATTCCTCATAGGAAGAACACGGGCTTGGGAAATGCTTTTTCTTGGCCAGGAAGGAAGGTGCCACTTACCAGGTGCCCATGTGGGCACACAGCTGCAATTGCACAAGAGAGCGAGGAGGTTAGTGTTAACGTTTTCTAAACTTCAGGAGGAAGTGTTACAGGAATGCAAAGGACATCAGAAAACCAACTGGAAAATTGCCTTGCTTTAGATGGGAGAACCAGATGTGAGGGAATTGAACTTGGAGCCAAGAGTCTCGAAATTGCAAGGGAGCTGAGTGACTGGCCACTCACAGGGAGACGAGTCAGATGAGGGGTTCCTGACAGGAGCTGGAATCTTCATCTGGGTCTAAATGAAAGTCTTCTTTTCAGAAGAACTGAGCTGGCTTTACCTGAAATCAAAAGTATGATTGGCTGCTCAGCATCCCTGGAACTGAGAGGTGAAAATACAGGCTGCCAAATTCAAGAAATAAGGCGAGAACAAAACCAAACCCTCTGCCAGGCTGTGTTCTGAGGCCGAATCTGCTCTGCCTCAGATATTTAGCATTTCAGGTGAGGGAGGGTGATCACAGCTTGAGTGGCCAGTCGCAGGATGTCTGCACTGCCCTTTGCACTGTGCATCTTGCAGTGTGTGCCTGCAGACCCACGTTTGCTTCTAAATCACACACTCTGTGCTCATGACCCACTCATCTTTGGCTGTTGGACCTGTGGCACCCATTTGTATTCTGCTCCCTCCAGCCTGTCCCTGGCCACCCGTAGTTACAAGTCTCAACCCTTTTCTTGACTTTTTGACTCCTCAGCTGTGCAGTGTGTGGAGCTTGCTCCAGGCTGCTTGTGCATCAAACTCCCAGGAGGGTTTGTGTGATGGTACCACAGAGGCTCCTCTCCACGTCTGTCCCACGGCAGTTTGTCCCTGCGTTGCCCAGGCAAAAGAGACTCTGCTGCCTCGCGCCACGCCGGCTCTGCTGGCCAGCCCTCGTCAGCCACACTCTTGAGAAATCTTAGTTGGAGATGTCGACCTGGCAGATGGAGGCTGTTACCTCATTCCACAAAAATGCTTTGTTATTGAGAAAATGGAAACTGTCTGAGGTTTGGGAGCTGAATAGAGTCATTGGTGTCTGTTTTAACCGCAGTTTAGTGGTGACTGCTCAAAAGTTCCCCTCTCTGAGCATTCCCTTTTCCTAGACCCATAATCTTCAGGCCATTGGAGAGCTTCGATGACTTAACTCGTTAGCTGAGCAAATGCTGAATGCTGTTGCATGCTGTGCAGAAAGTTCACTAAACCCTCAGCATCTTCCAGCAAAACAAAAATGATGAGCCAAGAAATAACCCTTTGCAAGCTGTTGGCCAGAGAAGTGATCCCTATGGATACTAAGCCAAATTCAACCCATTTTACAGTTTCAGCTGTGTCTCTTGTTTACTTGACTTTGGAAAGCTCTATGAAGATTATGCAGGAACTTCTTGGAGAGAAAAGACGTGCTTGGAGACTTAGATCTTGTAATTCTTAAACACAGGTATCTGAAGCCCATTCCTGAGGAGAAATTTCTTTCCATCAATTTTTAAAGGCAGATTTCAGCATTGTGGATTTGAGAGCATAGGAGCAAGACTAAAAATAGGGGTTGAAGTGTTTGCAAGCTAGTTTTCATATTGCTGTGAATAATGACTTGGATTAGTCCAGAAGAGCATTAACCTAAACACAGGCCTTGTTTTACTTAACAGGTATTTGTGAAACTGGCATCTGATAGCTCTTTTTGAGAACCTTCCATAAGCATTAATCACCAGCACCCTAAGAGAACCAAGAGCAGCAGCTTTTTGGAAATAAAATGAACACTTTATTTATGTATTTTTAAACCAATTAATCTTGGCAGGCCAAGTGAATGTCTTCCAGCTGCTGCAGATGGTTTTCACATGGCTAAATATTTTGATGTGTAGAAAAACCTAGAATAGTGGAACCACAAGATACAAAGTATTTAATTCTTACCCTGGAATGTAAATATGACCTTGATATTTTAAATTTGTTTGCCCAAATTTCAAGTGTTCTCTTAAAAATCTATG
This sequence comes from Melanocharis versteri, assembly GCA_013397845.1. Lineage (NCBI taxonomy): Eukaryota > Metazoa > Chordata > Aves > Passeriformes > Melanocharitidae > Melanocharis > Melanocharis versteri. The sequence goes on from VZTG01004270.1 coordinate 355,343, forward strand.
AAATAAGACAGTTCTGATCTCGTTATCTGTGAAGCAGAGTGACTACTCAGCATCTTCTCCAAATTTGTTTAAATATCAGAGTGGGTTTTAGTAACAGGAATTTGCTTAACTGGAGAAATAATCCCAGCTGCTTAAGGCAGAACCCAGGATCAAGGTTTGAGATGTAATGGACCAGTTCTGTTCTAGATCCCTGCTTTCAGGTTGACGGCGTAACCATAAAAATTCTTCCTAGGCTCAGCTCTGCCTCTTAAGGAGGTTTTTTAATATAAAATACAAATAATAAAAATGATTAGCAGTTGATTTTCAGCCTGTATCTTACCCATTTAGAATGCATTCTCGCCATGTGTTGTTCCTGTAGCTGAAAAGCAACTTTGTTCCTTGAATGATCCAAACCCACAAGATTTCCCTCGTGTGAGTGTGTCAGAGGTAATTTCTGTTGTGGTTCAGGTCTGTGTGGCTGCAGATTGTACACAACCAGTGTGTACACTCAGGCTTCTTGTAAAAAAATGTATTTTTGTAGCTCCTCTAATGAAACAAAGGGAATCATATAAAATACGTATCCGAAAGGCCTAACTTTCAGCGTGGTTGAAGACAAAAATTCCTCTCTGAGGTCCAGACCTGGTGGCACAGTTCCTGAATATGGCTCAGGATGGGAAGGCAACAAAAAAAGAATAGCAGCAAAAACCATGGGTCCTAAGCTGTCCCTGAGTGCAAGGACTGCTTTTGTCAGCATCATGAGCCCCAGTACCAGCCTAAACTCCTGACTTTTGCCAGGCTTTTGACCTCACCTTGGACTTCCACTACCCTCATTTAAAGAAAACATGACTTTTTCCTTTCTTAGAAACGACTGCATTTTGAACGGGTGCGTAACTTCCCGGTGCTGCCCTATTCCAGTTCTGCCTGCCAGCTCAGCCTGCTCACTGCTAAAACCCCAAGTTTAAATAGCAAGAGCAGCTAGCAGAGGCGTGGTGCTGGTTGAGAGATCCGGGCTCTGGATTAGCTGTGCTCTGTAACAGCACAGCACTGTGTCTGCCTGTTACGGGGTTGGAGGGGACCCTAAAGACCACGTCCCTCACTTCCTTCTCCTCCCTTTTCTCCTGCTTCTCCCAGAGTTAGGGTTGTGCAATCTGTAGATGCAGGTCTGTAACACGCGTCAGCGGCTGTCACAGTTTCCACTGACAGGGGTACGTGCTGCATCTCCGAAGAAGAAGATGGAACTTGGATCTTGGTTCCATTTTTAGTTCTACAGGCCTTGCCTAGTGCCAGAACCCTCTGAGGTGCAAATCCCAGGAGGGAGATAGCGTTACTCCCTGACCTGCAGGTATTACAAGGGTAAATTAATGTTTTTGCTGCTGACAGCGGTTAGGCAAACAAGGAAGCCACAATGCAATGAGAGGTGTGGGATGTCAGCTCTGTGGAAACTGAGGACCTTTGCATTAATGATCTTGCACTGCATCATCACATATGTTTGTGTTACTGGCAGTAGACAGTCAGGGAGCTAAACTGCTTCCCAGCTAAATCTTTAGTTTGTGTCCTTAAATTTGGATTATTTATTCTCATCTGCCTCTTTCCTTGGCACATGGACATTTTCAAAAAGAAAAGTCAGCATTTAAATCTAAAGGCATTTCAGTGGCTCCTTTTAACTCAGTGAACAGTTCACATCAAGAAAATTGCTGTGTGCCTAACTCAGAACATTCTGGAATACATAGACTAGTAGTGGTGCTCACCAAGGGTCATTAAAACCAAAAACTGCACAGCGTGTTTTTCATCTACCTCGGCCAAGAGAAGTTTTATTTCTACTATTTCTTAACTCTGTGCAAACACTATATAACTCACAGAAAGATTAAATCTGGCCCAAAGTGCGTGTGTAGAAGTCTTGGATGTGTTGGTTTTGGAGAGCCTAGAGCTGAGTGTGGGAAATCATAACTTCACGTCAGGCTGGTGAAGGTGCACGGATTGTGTTGTGCTTCATGCCATGTGGAACAGCAGCAGCTACAGGATGATGAAATAATGCTTTGAGTTATAAAGCTTTGAGTTTTAATTTTAGAAGAAGATGTAGAGCAGAACTTTGAATAAGAATGGAAGAGGGCAATGAAGAGACCTTGAATAATGAGGCCCCGAGTAGATCACACTGTTTGAGCCACACTGACCCTTTCAAGTGACAATTCAGGTTCTGCTGCTCACCTTGTTAGCATCGGACTTGGTAAGTCAGGCTAATAATGATGTTCATGAGTTTTTCACTTTATGTTAGGAGTTTTGCTTATTCTCTCTTGGTTTTTTTCGGTCATCATTACATTGAGCAATAGAAAGGCTTTGTAAGTGAAATATGTCTACAGAAAACTGGAATTATGTCTCTCGTGAAAATTTAGAGTAACTTTTATTGCAAGTGTCCGATTTCTAGTCACAAGTAATGACATTTAAACCCCTGTAGGAAATACAATCCCTGTGCTGATGTCACCCTTGGTTTATGATGTGGCTGCTTTTGTTGCTGGACAAGCACTTGAGTGTTTGCTAGTGAAGTGATGATTTACTCGTGAGAATGTCTGGCTAGTGGCACCTGCTGTAGCTGCCCGTGAGGTGGGGGCCTGGAGGAGCACCCTGGCACAGCTGGGCTCGAGCTGCTCCATCGCTTTCAGCAATGCAAGGTAACAGAACTGGGCTGAGCTTTTATTTTTGTGGTTTGCCAGTTTGGGACAAACAGCTTGTAAATGGAGCACTTTTGTTCTGATCAGTTTGGTTGTTGGCATTGGTGGTGACTCGTTGCAGTGAAGCCCCTGATCCTGGGGCTGCTTGAGCACGTGAACAGCTTTGGGAACTTTTTCCCAATAATCTGAGTGCACGTTGCTGCTGCTTCTGTCAGCGTGAATGAGTGTGGAGCACCTTCCCTGCAGCAAAGAAACGAGGCATTGCTTCACATCTGCTGCTTCAAGGGCTGAGACAGCGGCTCCTCTTGGTCTTCAGCTGAAAGTTGCCAAGAGAGGAGCCTCTGTTAGTGAAAATTCTGGTCTTTCTGATCCTTTTTAACCTGTGAGAAATGTGTTTCGTGTAGGTTTCCTTGTAGATCTCAGATGGGAATGAGAGAATGAGGTTCTGTAAAGGAGCCACAGGTCTGGATCAGGGACTCTTGATGTTGTTACTTCTTTTCTGTTCGTGTGGGATTTTTTTCTGTAAAGGAACACCTTTTCCTCTCTTTCTGAGTTTTTAGGCAGTCAGTCCACATGTTTACTGAGCTGCCTGCCAGCAGCAGCTCCAGTTCTGAGGTAGACATGTCCAGTGGGCAGGGGCATGGGGTTGGAAACTCCATGTGTAGCTGCGGGATATATAGGTATTCATCCATTTTGTGAGCATTTGTGTCCCTTAAAACAGCTGTTTCCACATAGTCTTCTGGATGTGGCTCAGTTTTCCCTTTCATGGGTGCCACCAAAGACTATCTCTGCACAGCAGAAATGGGAGGGTGTGTTGCATCTTGCAAATTTCTTTTCAGTACTTTCAAGGAGCTGTTTTGTAGAGATTTTATGTGAAATACGTGACAATTGCAACTGGTAGCTTCTATTATTTAAATTTTGAAGTACTGAAGGGTAATTTTAAAGGTGTTGGTGAGAATGGTTTGAAGACAACCAGCTCTATATCGTGAAAGTAAATGACACCTGCTGACCACAGATCACCTGGCAGAGAAGTCTTCAATCACAGAAGGGAACTTGTTTCACTTTTATGCTGGGAAGGCAAGGACTAGAAGGTGTTCTCTTCCCATCTGTCCTGTTGTGCACTTTCTTCGGCTGTGCTGCCCTTGAGAGCACTGCCCTGTTTCGGGAGAGCTGCAGCTGGCACACACAGCATCTCCCGGGCAACAAATGATCCCAGTTTTTGTTTCGGAGAACTGTCAAGCCGTTCCCGGGGTGGTAACATGAGACAGTTTGTCTTTGCCAGGACTCAGTCCTCCCCCAGATTTAGAAGCTGCTCGCATGCTTCGTGCTGCAGGGTTGGCATTGCCTTGGCTTGCAAGGGACACCAGCAGCTGTAAAAAGCACTTTATAGGGAGTGTTCCTTGTTCTGTCCGTGTTCCTTGGGCAAAGAGCCAGCGCAGGTGGAGAGGCCCTCAGTGACAGACTGTGGGAGAGAGGGTCTGCACAAATGTCACTGCAGCGTCTCCTGTCACCTTCCTGGCTTTCTCTTCCCTCTCCAGATTCTGGAGAGCCCCAAAAGGCACAGAACTGCCAGGGCTCAGATGCACATTACCTCTCTCCATCAGTAGTTCTGCCTATATGTAAGAAACCAACTGCAAATACTTGTGTTTGGGAGACAAAGAATCAAATCGGAAGAGGGAGTATTTTGACCAAATTTGGTGAAAAAATTCACTTTGCCCTTTAAGTAATAGGCATGCATTAAATAAAGCATGTCTGGGATATGTGTCTTTTCCTGCTACTGGAAGTCAAAGTTGCTTTATTTATTGAAAAGAAACGTGAAGCTGAGCAGACCCTTAATCAGCAAAAGAGCTTTCAGGCTTGCTGAGGAGACAGGGAATAGGGGACTGGACTCAAATTGTGCAGGTTGGTTTTCAGCACGTGAGCAAAAAACACGTTCACTAGGGCTGCGTCCAGTGCTTGAGGCAGTCCCTTGATAGCCTTTTTGGGCAAAATGGAGGTATAATCTTGGAAGTATCTTTTATTAAGGATTGCAAAAAGCTTCATAAACACTAGTTTAAATTATGTATCAACTCAGACATAAGAATGGCTTCATCCTCAATTTAAAAAGCAGCTGTCTCTAAGGGAAGGAAAACTGCAAACTACAGCATAAGGATTCAGTTGTGAGAGAACTTCAGGGAAATAGAGCGGAATTACATTATTTTGCAGTAATATCTACACTGAGATGCACAGGCCCCAAGAACTGTCAACTAGAGCAGTCAGATTATTTTTTCTGCATGCAGGCTGCGATGTCTGTTTGAGTTGCAAGATTCTTGTGTGCTGAGCTGATCCAAGATGAAGGTACATTGGCCTCAGTGTGCAGTTAGTCACTTCCTGTCACGCTTTCATGTTTGAATTCTGTTGTACTGCATGTGACCTTTATTTTGTGGGGCAAAGAGATTTTGAAAACACGATTGCCAGGAGTCCTCGGATTGTTAAGTTGGATAAGCAGTGGGGCATTTACATGGCTGTGGGTTACATGGGCATAAACCAATTCAGTCCAAAATTAAACTTTCGAAGCTAGATTGTAACACACTCACAACATGCTTCTTGGCAGTAATTTCACACCTGTTCCTCGCTCCTTTTTAAGAGCTGACAGGAGCGGTCCTTTCCCTGGACTGCAGCTCTTGCTCCTCCCATCACACTGGAGCTCCTGTGATCAGTCACATCCCCTGAAACTTGGCCTCAGCATCTTTCTCCCTCTTATGGCCACCGTGACCATGTGTGCAGCTGCTGCCCTCAGCCAGTCCCCCGCCTCAGTGGTAGCTGTGCCTGGCTGCCAGCGTCCCCTGCTTGGCACTGGCACGTGGCAGGAAAGGTACCTGTCACGAGGAGTTTCAGCCAGGCCGTCTCTCTTTTCTCTGAAGCCTCCTCAGAGACAAGCCACAATCTCTCCTGGCGTGTTTCTAAGCCATGGGTTTCTTAACTGCCTGACAGAAGGGTTTGTGTTGAGCTGGGCAAAAGTTTCTGGTGTGTTCCTATCTTGCTCCTCTGCTCTCAGACTTCCTCCATCAATTAATGGTCTGTTTGAATGTGATGGTTCCAAAGTGCCCAAATGATTTCAATTCCTGACTTCCTGTTGAGTGCACAGAATTTGCTTACTTTGTGCTCATTTTGAATAAGATTAACAGTTGATCTCTTGAGCAAACATTCCAATTTAATGTCAGCAGAATGACATAGGCTGCCTGCTCTGCATGTTCCCAAACAGTTTTACTGCTGTTAGCTACACCCCTCAAGGGCCAGGATTTTGTTCAGAACCTAAAACAGTTAGTTAACCCCTACAGATGTTTAGTAATGAATTTTTAACTCTGAAACCATTCCCTCCTTTTTTCCTAGGCAGAGTTTTTAATTTTATGGTTGCATGGTAGGGACTCTTCAGCTTCTTTCTCAGATCCTGGTAGAATTAGCTTTCCTTAAAGAGAGTAAGTCCAGAGCAAGGGCTGATGTAGAGGCTGACAGCTGGTCTGAAGGCTTCACAGATCTTAATTTGGACATAGTTAACTTATGTTATGAGAAAAGTCCGGGAGAAGAAAAGTAACTAGTTTTTACCCATGAGAATGTAGTGTCAAATAAAAGTGAGAATTTTAAACAATAGAAGGAGAAAAACAGCAACAAGTCTGCACCTGGTGTTTTTCTAAATGCTTGAACACTTATGCTATAGGTAACCAATAGTAGTATATTGTGGTTAAATAATAGCCAATGGATCCATTGTAGCAGTTTAGTGGCCAATGAATATATAACACAAATGATAACATACAAAGGTGTATAAAAGAGGCTGCTTTCTTGAATAAACAGCTTTTTGCCCTTGTCCAAGGCACTGTCTGTGTATGTCGTGTCCTCCCCAACAGCGAGAGGCTGAATTGTCTCTTGTGCCTCTGCCTGTGCTGCTGGAACCTCACGAGCCCAGCGCAGCAGTGGTGGTGGTTCGCCCTTGCTCACCTTGGACCAGGTGTGATGTCTCCATCACGGCTCTGCAAACGGCCCAGTGTTTCCTGCAGGCACCTCCAGGCAGGCTGGGGGCTGGAGGCAGTTGTGATTTTCTTACTGATTGTACTCTGTTGAAGAGTACAATCAGACATTTGTGGGGTAGGTGTGTTTTTGGCACTGTCCTTTATCAATGTGCAAAGTTGTCAGGATGAGTCTGTTACACGGCTTTGTTCTTTGGATGGGGCACCTCAGAGATCCCTTCTGAAAAATGAGAAACCCTTATTTTGTCGTTCTAAGACTGTGTTAAAATCATGCAACAGTTTAGGTCTTGCAGCTTGTCAGATTCTGCTACTTCAGATTTAACAGATTCTGCTACTTCTTCCTTACAAAGTTGTGGGCATTTTCAGGAAGCTGCTTACCTTGCTGACAGCAAGTTACTTTATTTGAAATGCAAGGTGTTTCTTTGCAGTGCTGCCAGCCGTTTTACTCAATCTGTTGCAGAGCCTGGAGCAGCCCGTGACTGCTCTGGGCAGGAGGGTGTCCTGCCCATGCTTGGGGGAAAGGCTGAGGTGCAGCTTGCTCAGCAGAGCTCGGTGTATGCACATGCATGAGCACAACACCCCAGTGGTGCAGGGAGGCTGTGGCCATACATCCAGCTGATCTGCTTATCTCCTGCCTCTGAGGCTGGCCGGGAGAACCAAATTTTCCCTGTGTGCTGGGGAAACGACCTGCAGCATCCTCTGGTTGCACTGGTGATGGGGAAGCTGCCGTGTGAGGCTTGGGGCTGTCCTGATGGTCACTGCAAGGAATCTACTCCTTGCCGTGCTGGAGCCTCTCTTCCTACTTAAGATTTCGGGGAAGGCTGAGCCTGGAAGGCAGCTCAGGGAGAGCTGAGGGCAGGAAGTGACTCACTGGAGCTGCAAGCAGTGGAGTGAGGGTTTGATGCAACTCAGCTCCCAGGGGTGCCCCATGCAGGCTGGGTCACCCTGAGGGGGCACTGGGACCTGTCCCCATCTGCCTCAAGCTCTCCTCTGACAGCCCTCGGGCTGCTCTTCCCGCTGCTCCAGGTCTGCAGCAGTGCTAGGGCAGAGTGGCAGGGTACAGGTAGGCAGCAGCATGAGTAAGGATGGAGAAACCCCCACAGCACCCCAGGGAGTCGGCCCCCACCCCCCAAGAACCTGGGGCCAGGGTGCACAGTGACCCTGTGCAGATCCCCAGAAGTGGTGTCAGGAAACATGGAATGAAAGCACTCCCAGCATAACCGAGGGGCTGGAGCTGTTCCTCAGAGCAAGCAGCTGGTTTGCCTTTTAGGGTCGGCAGCAGGCAGAAACAATTTAATGCAGATTCCAGGACCCATAATGGTTCTGGAAAGCTAGCAGGAACAAAAAGTATTCTTCTCCTCTGCTGACCTTGGAGTGCTTTGAGGACTGTCTTTCGAAGCCATGTCCCTGGACAGTTTCATCCCTACATGGGGAATACTTGCCTGCCCCAGTGAGGTCGTGCTTTCTCTTCTGCGTGTCTGTTTAGGTGTGAACTGCAACTGCTTATGGTTTTGCTCAGGCAGCCCTGGGGAGGTGAGAAGAGGCAGGGACCTGACAGACAGTCAAAAGCAGGTCTCTTCCTGCGTGAAAGGTGAAGTGTTTCCCTAGGAATAGCCCCGTGGGTTACTCTAGGATTACTCTGTGGAGCAGCTGGTTGTGAGCTGACAACAAACAACAAACTGGTGTGAAGTTACGTGGAGTTACAGGTTCACCACACACACAAGACTCCCCGAAGGAGTTCATTGTAGGAGGAACCCTCTCAAAAGGCCAGTTAAACTCTTCAGCGATTGTCTGGATCAGGCTCTGGTCTGTCTGTATTGCCTCTTTTGCATAACAAATCCCCGGTTTATTGGTGCTAAAATTAATGTAATGATCTCCTGGGGCTGTTGCTAAGCCATAGGCTTCGGACAATGATACCAGGATGGTGTTGGGTGCATGTTACTCTCTAATTAGAAAGTGGACTTTGCTGTTCGTCCTTGACAAATTGCTGACCTTTCGCATATATGAGGCTATTCTGAGCTCTGCTCCAGACTGATCAGATTTGCATCGTGGAGCACTTTGAATGTTGTTTGTGAGTGGAGCTCTTGTTCCTAAAGCTGTTTGTTCATGGGCACAGGAGAGGAACTGAACTTCCTTTGCTCCCTGAGCACAACTGCATCTTTCAGAGGGAAAGAGTAGGCAGCTGGCAGGCATATATCTGTGTTTATTTTTGCCCTCCAACAGCTAGCAGGACAGCTGAGCAATATCCCACATCCAGCCCCACCATCACCCTGTACAAGGGACCTGCTTCAGCAAGCCTTGTCCCCCGCCCCGGACCTGAGCCATCTGGCAGTGGGCAAACACTCTATTTGCAACTGCAATCCCATCATTATAGGGCAACACCTTGGTTAGCATTCAGAGGTGTTCCTGACATCAGCCCAGCACACCCAGCACACAGCTGATGTTTACAGGGTGGTGCAGGCTGCAGAGGATGAGCACATGCTCACTGGCACAAGAGTCATGGCCTATATTGTACCTTCTATGTCTGAGCCTCGATTAAAGCGGTTTTTAATGCATTTTAAAACTCTACCTCTTTCCTTCATAAGGAAAGCAATTTCCAGGTTCATCATTACAATCACAGTAAGAATCGTGGGCTTTTCTGCTATTTCTTTTACTCCATTTCTTTTGTCCCACCTCTCTCTTCCCGGAGTGTTCTGTCTCACAGCGCCACATCTCAGGGACGAAGATGCTGCGTTTGCTTTGGCGCTGCCCAGGCTTCGACGCCCCTGCCCAGCTCTGCATGTGAGAGCAGAACAAAGGGAGCAAACGGCTTATCTAACACAAATAACCCTGAGCAAACTTCCTGGGCCTGTTCTCGTTCTCTGGAAAAGGGAGCACAAAGGCTGTTCCCGTGTGTGCTGCCTGCAGCCCTGGCCACATGAGGCTCCCGGGCCTGGCTCTGCTGCACCCACAGCCTGGGGAGCAGCACTCAGCTCGCAGTGTGCAGCAGGCACACTGAGACTTTGGGCAGAAGCTGCTCCAAGTGGAGGCAAGCCTGGCCCACTGCTTTAGGGTCCTCCTTGGTATATCCTTCCTGTAGGGTTTGTTTTTCCCTTCCTCTTCTGACAGCATGAGGGTCAGGGTGGTGATGCTTAGGAGGCTTATTCCTTGTCACTGGTAAAACCCCAGCCTTCTTCATTCAGGTTGGTTTTTCTTCCTTTGTGTTTTCTGATGTCCTCTGAGCCTGTATTACTGCACAGTGAGCTAAAGTGCAGCCCATTGAGAAACGTGGAAGTTCCCTGCTCTGGCGGTGCCCTAGCTCCCAGGCCAGGAGTGCTCATTAGAGGTCCTCTCATTACAGACACACCTGGGAAAATTCCCTTCACCAGGGCTGGGAGGGGGAGGAGGAGAGTTGGAAATTTCATTTCATTCTTTGCCAGAGAGAAAGGTCCCAGGTAGCTTCAGGGAGCAAAGGCAAGTGGGGTGGCAGAGAAGGCAGCAGTGGGTGAGAAGCAGCCAGGAGCTGTGTGGGGGTCAGGGGAGCTGCTGCCCAGTCACGGGAGCACCTCGGGGGTGCCCCAAAGGGGAGGGACACTGGGGGGGGCCAGCACAAGCTGGAGCAGCAGGTCCAGTTCAGCACCTTGCAGCAAACCACCACGTGCCTGCCTTGTGTCCAGTAACAGACTGGACATTGCCTTGTTCTGCAGGCAGTGCACGAGGCTGCTGCTCGGAGCTTTGGGAGAGGCTTGGTGGAGCACTGGCCCCAGCCTGTGTGGCTGGCAGGGACATGCTGTGGAGCTGCTCCACGGCCACACGCTGGCCTGCCACGCTGGAGGGCACAGAGCGGGCAGTGGCCTGGGTGGCAGCTGGTAGTGAGTGTCTGAAAAGGGACTTTGTTCCCCCTCGCTTGGTCACGTAGCCATGTGGGAGCACTGGATTTATTCTCCATCAGTCCTATCGGCACATACCAGGCTTGACAACAGCTGGGAGCTGTGTGGCTTGGCCAAGAATAGCCCTGGGGAGCTCTGGGCTGTGAGTCAGAGCTGTCTGGATCAGCTCCTGCCCTGGAGGCTGCCTCCCAACCTACAGCCGGCCATGAGGAGCGGGGTGCAGGGGCTGGTAGGGAGCTCCTTGACCATTAAATGCTTAACTGCAGATTGAGCTGTAATTGCTCTTTCTGAAGTGGGTGGGTTCGTGAAGAGCACGGCAGGGCAGTGACGGTGCTCTGCAGCTGACAGCTCCGATGTAACTCAGTGGGCTTGTCTACACTTGACAGCAACCTGGGTTAAAGAAGGGTGTGATTATGCAAGTGGAAAACTCCATGTTTAGGAATAACCAGGCTAAACTAAACAGGAGGAAGATACTCTTGTCCTGGAGCTAATGCTCCAAAGAAAGTAAAATAGTTCCACAAACCTATTGTCTGTGAGGGAGATAAGGGGCACGGAGAGACATCAGGTCTCCTTCATGCCAAGCCCCAACAGGTGCTTGTGGAACACCCACCTGCCCCTGTAGCTTCTCCCTGGAGGGTGCTTGTAGTTGGAGCAACACATGCAGAGCAGTTTGCTGGGATGAGGCTCCACAGCCAAGGCACAGTGCAGAATGCCCAATTCCTGCTTCCCTATGGAGCAGCTGCTTTAAACCTCTGGAGAAGTTCCAGGGTTGGAGCTGCTAGCAGCCCCTCCGGCAGAGCTTTCAGCCATTGGGAGGAATCCTGCTACGGACCATGCTGAGGGCTGAGTGTGGTCTCTCTCTGAAGGGCAGCTGGGCAGACAGATCTCCCTTAGGGTGCCTGGCTCTCAGACGTCACAGTGGACACAGAATCACATGGCGTGTGCATGGTTTTGGTGCCAAACCAAAACTTTTCACGCAGGAAATTTCTCCCTTTTTGTTTTACACTTCACTTCCCAGGAGGGCAGCAAAGAGTGAGGAGCTTAGCTGCATGCTGACATGTCCAGGTTTTCCGAGTGGTGCCAAACTGCTCCAGCTGTGGAGTATAAGCCTGAAGCAAGGTTCACTGCAGGCCCTGATGTCTGCAGGCTCTTAGGGAAGTGCATGCAGCCCCAGAGCAGGAGCACAGCGTGGGTCTGTCCCCTGTGCTGACAGCAGCCGTTGGCTCAGCGCAGGGACTCTGGTGCTTGGCCTCTGGAGGTGGCAGGGTTGCACAGGGACTCATCTCGGACAGCCTAAGCTGATACTGACCCACGCCTGCCCTGATCTCAGCAGGTGAAGGAGGGCCTCAGACCGGCACCATGACAGAGTGCTTTGACTGTGACAACTGCAAGGAGTCCCTGTATGGGCGCAAGTACATCCAGATGGACAATGGCCCGTACTGCATCCCCTGCTACGACGCGCACTTCGCCAACACCTGCGATGAGTGCAAGGAGCTGATCGGCCACGACTGCAGGGTGAGTAGAGGCCCTGCAGACAAGCAGGTCAGTTCCCGGGGCCGTTGGTCCCCTCCTCATGCTGGCTGTACTCCCAGGAGCTGTACTACGAGGATCGCCATTACCACGAGCACTGCTTCCGTTGCTTCCGCTGCGACCGCTCTCTGGCTGACGAGCCATTTACCTGCCAGGGCAAGGAGCTGCTGTGCAACGACTGCTACTGCAGCGAGTTCTCCTCCAAATGTATCGCCTGCGAGAAGACTGTCATGCCAGGTAGGAGCAGGCGGACTCGAGCATTGCAGTTGGTCCCTTGGTGTCAGCTGGGGCTGCGGGTGCAGCATGAGAGCAGCATGGAAGAGAGTTGGATCTCTGTTCTCCTGCCCGCCTCTCACTGCATGGAGAGGGCTGGGTCCTTTGCTTGTCCAGCAAGACAGCACGATCCCAAGCTGTGATCACCACAGCAGCCCCATCTATCTGTTCCCCTTTTTCATGGGGAAGTGAATGAGGGAGGAGATAACAAAGGGTTTCCTGGGCATTTTCTGCTGTGTGCTGACAAGAAGAGACAGAATGACTGAAGATGTGTGAGCGTCTCTGGAAAAGGCCTGAGGCAAAGGCGTGTGTGTCTTTACTTGGCTGTTTTGGCAGCATCTTCAGCTGTAGGTTACATCAGGCATCTCTGCCATGGCCTTTGTGCCAGTACTGGTGACGTGTTCCTGCAGCCCTCCCCTTGTGGCTATGGTGTGGGCCTGAGGCCCCCTCTCCAGCTGCCCATGGTCCTGAAATGCCACGGGGAGGGGAAGCATAGAGCCAGGTGTGCAGGACCACAGTTCATCCTGCCCAGCCACCGCGTCCCTGTGTGCACGTGTGCTGCTCCCTTCTGTCACTGCAGGGCTCTCTTTGCAGGCTCCCGTAAGCTGGAGTACAATGGACAGACCTGGCATGAGCATTGCTTCATATGCAGCAGCTGCCAGCAGCCCATTGGGTCACGGTCCTTCATCCCAGACAAGAAGGATTATTACTGTGTCCCCTGTTACGAGAGCAAGTTCGCTCCTCGCTGCACTCGATGCAAAAAGGTACGTGTGGCCTGACAGCCCAGAGCCCCCAGCTCTGATGCAGGGACAGGCAGCTCCCTGCTCCAGCCTGAGCCCTGTCAGAGGAGGGTTCAGCTGCCAGCACCCCGGCTGGGCGGTTTCCCTTTGCCTGTGTGTCACCAGCACGTGCTGTCTTCCTGCAGACCCTCACCAAAGGAGGAGTGACCTACCGGGATGAGCCCTGGCACAAGGAGTGCTTTGTCTGCACGGGCTGCAAGACCCCCTTGGCTGGGCAGCAGTTCACCTCCCAGGACGACAACCCGTACTGCATCAAGTGCTTTGGGAACCTCTATGCCAAGAAGTGCAGTGCCTGCACAAAGCCCATCACAGGTGAGCAGAACAGCTCTCCGAGGAGCCCTGTGAGGGAGCAGCTCTTTGATGCTCCTGGGGCTGCTTCTGTCCCTTTGTGTCTTTCAAAGTGCTGAACTGTGTCCTGTGGGAGGAATTCCTTCTACCCACAGGTAAAGGCTCCAAAGTGACCCCTCAGAGCATGATCTCAGGTCTCTAGCATGCCTTTTTTGATACTGATTGCCATGTCCCGTGAAAAGGTCGTACACAGACAGGGAAAGCCTAGAGCAGCACCTGGTGCAGGGGAGTCTGGAGCTGCTGTACCTGCCTAAGGCAGGGGAAGTAAGGGATCCTCTTCTGCACAACCGCCTAAGAGAGTCTGGCCTCCTTCCTGCCCTCCCCCACTTGACTTTCCCCCTTGCAACTCCCAGGTTCTTGCTGCTGGGAAGGCAGGAGAAGCTGTGAATCAGCTGGTGACTCAGAGGATGGTTCTGGCTGAGGACAGCTCCCAGGCACCCACTTCCCCTCTGGTTCTTATCAGTTTGTTGCAGTCCTGGGGAGAAGAGGGTCACAGCTTACCAGTCCAACAACTGCCAGCAGAGAAAGGAAGCTCCTGTGGAGCCTCTGCAGGAGCCTGGGCCTGAGCTGGTGGCAGGATGGCTTTTCCCAGGATTCGTGTCTGCCTTCATCCACTGTGATGGTGCAACTCCTCTCCCTGCTCCTCCTAGGAGAGAAAATGGTGATTCTGGTCCAAATATGTCGATCCTGCAAAGTCTGCTCTGAAGCAGTTTTAGTGCTTTTCCCCTACAAGAGTGGAGATTCTCATTTCAGATGTATTTGATCCTGGGGAGTGTTTTGGGTGCCACCACCAGTGCCATGTGTGAAGACGTGACCTGGAGATGAGCAGGCCAGGGCTCGGTCTGTGCAGGGAGCTCATCCCAGTTTCCCCAGAGACTCTGACACTGCCCTCTGTCCCTCCCACAGGCTTTGGCGGTGGCAAATACGTCTCCTTTGAGGACCGTCACTGGCACCACAACTGCTTCAACTGCGCCCGCTGCAGCACCTCACTGGTGGGGAAAGGCTTCATCCCCGACAACGATGAGATCCTGTGCCGCGACTGCAGCAGCGACCTATGAGCCCCCGAGGACACCGTGGGGCAGGGGCTTCCCCTGTTCTTCAGAGCCTTTGTGCCAGATTCCCCAGCAGCATTTCAGGGGCAGAGCACAAGGCGCAGGAGATGAGGGCTGACCCCGAACCGCGGTGTGTTCAGGGGGTTCCTGTGCCCCCTCCCTGAAGGCTAGAGTACGCTGTGCTATGGCTCTGTGCAGTCAAAGCTAAATAAAGCTGAAAAAGGAGCTTCAAGACCCCCCCATTATTTACTCTTTCTTTTTCCTTCCAATCTAACCAGGCACAAGCCCAGGGCCCCAGCTGAGCAAAGGGCAGGAGCAGCTTCAGCACTGGGCTGCTGGATCTGCACGCTGGCAAGCATGTATTCACCCCTCGGCACAGCGCTGACTTCTTTCTCCATGTGCTTCCCTCGCTCTAGGTGACACAAGGCAGCAGCTCGGGGCCCTGCAGCTTTGCTGTGCTGGCCTGTGTCACAGCTGGCTTTGCACAGCCTTCCCATGTGCACAGCTAGCCCGGGCATGAGGGGCACTGTCCTCTGTTCTGGAGGTATGGGGACACCAGGCTGGAGTGTGGCCAGGAGAAGAGCATACATCCTGTCAGATGGGATCCACCTCTGGAATTCTGTAGCACCTCACTCTTTGCGGGCCAGACCCTTTGCTCAGCACCTCCATGGAGGTGCTCTCTTAGCTGTGAATGAGGAGTTCAGGTCACTTGTAGGTACGGGGAATTCTGCCCACCCACACCTACCCCATTCCCATCCACCTGTGCTGTGACCTCCCATGGCTGGGGCGGCTGAGCTGGAGCTGGGAGTGCTGGCCTGCTGATGCTCAGATGCATCTGGCTGAGCCCTAGAGAACGGTGTGCTGCAGACTGAGAACACTCAGGGCTTTATTCCTGCTCCATCCCTCTCATGAGGATCCATGGGACGGGCACTGCTATGCAGAGCCCAGCTTCCAGCGGCACTGGGAACACCAGAGACCTCTGTTAATTCAGGGAAGGGAGCACTGTGCCTGTGATTAGTAGCTGCTGGGAGCACTGGGAGGGTCTGCAGGAGCACAGGGCTCCAGCACAGAGAGCAGCTGAGGGGGCAGCAGCATGTCCACAACCTGCTCCTCCAGGGCTGCATGTGTCCCCAGTAGTAGGCAAGGAGTGGTGGCTCCCTCCAGCCACACTCATCCTTCGCTGTGTCCCAAACAAGAAGCAAAGCAAAGGTGGCACCTGTGGGGGGGGACTTTGCATTGTCCAGGTCCCAGTTGGCCCTCACTGCAAAATAGGGTATCTTGAGCCATCCCAGACTCACATGAGGCCTTGAGCAATCCTTGCCCAATGGCTGAGCTGGCCCTGGGCTAAGTCCCCTCTGCAGTGGGATGCTCGTGCCTGCCTTGTCTCTACATCCTTCTGCTTCTGTCTCACTGGAGCACCTTCGCCAACCCTGCTTCCCTGCGTAGTCAGCCACATGCTTTTCTGAAAACCTGTCCTTGTAGGATTTTTCCCTTTCGTACTTATTTGTCATGAATATCCATCATTTTGTACACAACTACAGGATGGAGGGGCTAGCCCCCCACCCGGGCTTCACTTAGGAACAGAAAATGTTATGCATGTTGAAGTGTTATTACTCTGTGTTCAGATCCTTGTTGAATCCTTGTTTGGAAGCTTTGATGACAGCAAATCAGAGTTTGTGTGTTTGCTATTATGAGGAACTTGGAGCCACCTCCAGAAGGAATTGCCCTAAACCTCAGCGTCCTCTGTATTTCCTACAGCTTTATACAATAAACTGTTTTCGTGACGCTTGCTCTTCTGTGTCTCTTGAACAGCAAGCACAGGGCAGAGCACTGAGTTGGTGCTGGGCTCTGCTCAGCCTAGTCTCACCCCTGATCCCGTTCTGGGGACGGGCAGCCTCCGCAGTGCTCGTGCCTGCCTTTCCAAAGCACAGCCCAGCATCACCCCTGCTGCTCCCGTGGTCGTGGCAGAGGAACAGCATCTCCCTCCCCCAGCTGGGTGGCTGCAGTGGGTTCCTGGGGCTGGGGGTGCCCATCTGTGTGTGCTCGCTGTCTGTATAGGCAGCCAGTTCTCCAGGACAGGTCCCACAGGCAGTGGAGCACTTTGGATTTGCAGGCTGGCTGTGGGACTGTCCAGATCGCTGCCGCCCCGAGCCGTTCCCGCTGTGCAGAGCAGCCTCCCTGCCCCGCAGTGTGCCCTGCCTGGCCGTGCCACCACATCCCAAGGGGGCTCGGGGAGATGTTGCTGTAGCCTCCAGCCAGGGTATCCGTGGTCTCTCTTGGCAGCCTTCCCTGAAGTGCTGCGTGCTCTTTTCTCATGTTTATCAGCTGGGGAGCCGTTTATTCCTTAACATATGAAACTGTTTTCCACAGATCCTTTACATTTACTAACAGCTGCCATGACTTCCTCTGGACTTGCCCACTCCAGCTCCCCCAGCGCAGTGGCTGGGCTCCCGTGGGTGCTGCTCCGGTGGCAGGATGGGCACAGCCTACGGGGTGCCTCTGTGTAGGACCACGGCACTGGTTTGTGCACATTCCTGGCTGCTTCAAAGGCTCCTGCTCTGGTGGCTGATGGAGTTCTAGCACAATTTTTGTTGCTGTTGCTGCCCTGTGACCTGGGCTGGGCTCTGGTGCTGTGCTGGGCCTTGGGGGGTGAGTGAGCGGCTCCAGCCCAGAGGTTCCCAGCTGAGCCTGTCCTCCAGCAGCAGCAGCACAAGCCGGGCTTTCTGCAGTGCTTTTTCCAGGGATTAACCGCAAAAGGTTTCTGTACAAAGGGCCCCCAGGCTCCTCTTTCAGTCAGCCTCCAGAGCCTCACGTTTTTAGCCAAAAAAGGAAATGACCCAGCTGCACGTAGCACTGGAACATCTGGATTTTATCCCTGTCATGAATGGGTCATGGCTGTACATGGCCCAGTGCCTGATTTACAGGAGGAGGAGGGTGATGTCATGCACACGCATCCCCTGAGACCCTGGAGTGTGGGTCTGAAACAGTCATGGAAATTTTATTAAGCACAAGGAGCAGTGTGAGGGGGGTCAGGCCGAGGCTGTTGCGCTGGTGAGGTGGGAGTGGGGAAGCTGCTGAGGACACGGGGCAGCACTGCAGGGGTAGAAAGAGACCCTGGCACTGACCAAATCTGCCCAAGCTGTGCTCTCCTGTACCACTGTGGATCAGGGACAGCATTTGCAGCCCCGAGGGGCAGAGCCAGGTTCAAGCCACTGCCTGGGGAGTCCTGTGCAGGGCCAGCAGTTGGACTTTGATGATCCTCATGGGTCCCCTTCCAGTTCAGGATATTCTGTGATACTATGCATTTCAGCTCCCAGCCCATGACAGGCTGCACTGCTGCCCCGGAATGAAATGGCATCTCTTGGACCAACCTTCTCCCACTCTCTCCCACCTCCCCCCATGTGCCCTGACATTTGTGGGGTGAAGAAGAGGATGGTCATGCAAAGGCTGGTGTTGTCCCACCTCGATCCTCCTGACGCCAGCAGCCCAAAATAAGGAGGCCATGTGGCTGGATGGGACATTGCTGGATTTCAACTCCTTTCCTTTCCAGAGATGAAGTTTCATGCAAAGAGAAATGGAAGAGCACTAAGTTCAGAATCTTATCTCTGTTTTTATTTTTAGACAGGCATTCATCAAGAAAAGTGATGTACTTTGGGGAAGCCTATAATGCAAGGCAGTAATTAAAGACAATATTCTTACCTGTAGCATCATCCTCTCCCCAGTGGAGCATCATCTTTGTCTGCCATTAATTAAGACAATTTTTTTTTCTTGCTTTTGGCTTAGAGTAATTTACCGTGCATGGCAGAAAAACACGAGTAATTTATTAGCTCGTTGAAGTTTAATTACGGCTTTGCATTTGGCAATGCGAGGGCAAGGCACGGGTATGATCTGTCCTTGCATTTAGGGTGGATCTTAAGAAGGCAGCTGAAACCCAAGTGGAATGTTGCAAGCCGGGGTGTCTGCGGGAGGATCTGCACCCGCGGTGCCGAAAGCAAACCTGCGCTGCCGCCGCACCGAGGCGCCGGGCGCGGAGAGCTGCGGGCCGGAGAGCTGCGGGCGCGCCCCGCACGGCACGGCACGGCACGGCACGGCCCCGCACGGCACGGCACG
>VZTG01004270.1:374634-387746 GCA_013397845.1 Melanocharis versteri
TCCCCGGAGCCAGCGGGGCCCGTGCCGGTAACGGGCTCTGCGGCGCTCGGGGCTCTGCTTTGTTCCGCAGAGGTACATGGAAGTGAGCGGCAACCTGCGGGACCTGTACGACGACAAGGACGGGTGAGTGTGCCCGGGGCCCGAGTGTGCCCGAGCGCGTCCGGCTGGTGAGGAACCTGGGGCTGTTTTAAGTCAATGCAAATGTCTAGAGAATAACGCACGAATCGAGATGCGGCGACTAAACGCAGGGCAGGACCCGAGTGCGCACGGGAAGCATCCGTGTTGGGTGACACGTTTTGTTATGCTATGTTATGTCGTGGGGGGGCCCTGGCTGAAGCGGAGGTTTGTTTGCTGCAGCATGTTTGGGGGGATGTGGCCCTGAGTCCCTGAGCCAGGTGGGCTGGGAGCTCCCCATGACTTGGATGTTTACTGTCAGACACTGCGGCATAGACCTGTACCAAAGCTGTCAGCAACACCTTGTTTTCCCTTCCCTTCCCTTCATAATGCACTGCTGTCCACGAACTCGTAGCCTACGTAAGGAAGAACTCAGTGCCATTTCCGGCCCAAATGAATTTGCGGAGTTTTACAACAGACTGAAGCAAATCAAGGAATTTCACCGGAAGCACCCAAATGAGGTGAGTAGTTACCTGTTCCATAGGAACAGGTGAGATGTCCTCTCTGTTGGATCTCATCCCTACAGGAAACAGAGCTTTTGTTTCCCCAGTTTAATTGCCTTGTCACATAAGTACTGAGAACACTCAGCACAGC
Organism: Melanocharis versteri; assembly: GCA_013397845.1. Lineage (NCBI taxonomy): Eukaryota > Metazoa > Chordata > Aves > Passeriformes > Melanocharitidae > Melanocharis > Melanocharis versteri. Next base: position 375,403 of record VZTG01004270.1, read on the forward strand.
TGCTCAGGGTCAGGCAGCGTGTAAGGGAGTAGTGCAGGACACTCACCCTGTTCCCTGCTAGGGAGTGTTCAGCTGAGCTGGGATCGGATCTCACCTTTCTTGTGTTGGCTAAAGCCACACTTATGCCTTTGTGCAGAAAGAAAGGTGACAAAGCTTTGAGTCTTTTCTGTTTGCAGTTGCATTATTTGCCACCTTGTGTGACTTTATATTAGTTATTCTGGGACAGGAGCTGAAGTAAATCACTGTGTGGCTTGTATCTGCCCATGCAGATCTGTGTTCCTATGTCAGTGGAGTTTGAGGAGCTGCTGAAGGCCAGAGACAACCCGAGTGAAGAAGCTCAGAGTAAGTTTGTAGTTTGCTCAAGCTCTGGCATTATTTAGTAGGTTGTTTGATCTGGTTTGCATGTTTCAGGGCCTCACCTCTCTTTTACTAAATGAATTCTGAGCATTCTTTTGTCATCTAAATTTTGCTGAACTGCAGTCCCTGGAATTTTCTCCAGTGAGGCTGCTGTTCCTGAGGAGTATTCTGGAGATTGCACAGAGCAGCAGTTGGGGCTGCTCAAAGAATGTCAAAGGCATTGTAGCGCCTTCCTTGAGCATGAATGACTTCACAGCTAATCCTTTTCCAGTTCAAAAACAGTTGTATAATAAGTGGGGAATATTAAGCTCATAATAAAGCTTTTCATGATCTTTCCTACAGATCTGGTGGAGTTCACAGATGAGGAAGGGTATGGACGATACTTGGATTTGCATGATTGTTACCTCAAGTACATTAACCTGAAATCATCAGAGGTGAGTGGCTGCTGTGTCTGGGCACCTCCAGTACTTGCTACATCAGGGCCCAGGGATCTCCAGGCCCTGCACAGGTTGGGGCTTCTCTTTTCTGGGAACTGGATGTTAATTTGGCTGTGTATGAACTCTAAACATTTCTGTTCTTAGAAATTGGATTATATCACTTACTTATCCACATTTGACCAACTCTTCGATATTCCCAAGGAGAGAAAAAATGCCGAATATAAGAGGTGAGCCTGTTTGCCTGCCTGCTTCCTTTATGGCACTTGGTGAGAAGGAAATTGCTTCTGAAGTGTTGAGCTGCAGAGATTATAATTAACAGCCAAACTTAACTCACATGAATTGGCTCCCTGAGCTCAATGATGTGTCTGAGCCCTGAGCAAACTTGCAGCGCAGCAGAGATGTGGAGAGCCACATTCAGCTCTGAGGAAGAACTTTAATGTACCCTTGAAACTGCTGTGTCAAGAAATTCTGTGTGGAAAACTGCCCTGACCTTGGTCATGTCCCTCTGCAGCACTGCAGGGTAGTGACTGTCCGAAGATGTGGTTAGAGGGTGATAGTGAATTACCTGTGCTCGTGATTCCCCTGCCAGGTATCTTGAAATGCTCCTCGAGTACCTGCAGGATTACACAGACCGAGTGAAACCATTACTGGACCAGAATGAACTTTTTGGGAAAATCCAGACGGAGTTTGAGAAGAAGTGGGAGAACGGCACATTCCCAGGCTGGCCGGTGAGCAGCCTGAGCCTGGGTGATGTTCCTGTGTTTGTGAGGGGGTTGTGTGAGTCATTTGTGTAAAGTCAGTGCTGGGGTTGACCGTGACAGAGGGCTGCAGTTCAGTGTCACCAGGGTGCAGGGTGATACTGACCTGAATTTAAACCCAGCATAAAACGAGCATTGTTTCAGGTTGGCTTATTTTGCATCTTTACTATTGCTCCGTTTTCAGTTTAATAAGAGGATTTTTCTCTGTGAAATGAACTGCTTTTCTTGAGGTTAAAATGTTCTATGGCCAGAAGTGTTGTAGTATGTCGTGCAGCTCTTGCATGTGGTTTTTTTGGCAGAAAGAGACCAGCAGTGCCCTCACCCATGCTGGTGCCCACCTGGATCTCTCGGCCTTCTCCTCCTGGGAGGTACGTTTCCAGTGCTCTGCACTTACTGCCACATTTTGAGCAGGTGGAGGTTCAGTCATTTGGGTTTTTTGTGTAATTTTAGTGCTCTGTTTTCATCCCTGGCTCTGTGCTTTCTGGGAACTTTGATGGTGCTGATGATGTAATTTCTCCCACTGGGGCATGTAACTTGAAAGATCTGGTTAGATTTGTCACATTCCTCGTTTTCCCAGGAGGAGGGGTACACTGTTGACAGTCCTTTCTTCAATACTGTTCATCAGGGTTTTTTCTTCATTAATTAGCTAAAGTGGACTATATCCGTATTGTATGTGTTGAGCAGCTTGTCTCTTACAGTGGTTTATTTATTTGAACAGGAATTGGCCTCCCTGGGACTGGACAGGTTGAAATCAGCTTTGCTGGCTTTGGGGCTGAAGTGTGGTGGGTAAGGTGCAGTCTTTGTAGAGCTCCTTTCAGTTTCTGAGGTGTTCCTGTATCGTGTTTCTTTCTGGGATCCTTGTGTGGGTGTCTTTGTTGTACTAGAATGACCTAGGTGACATTTGAAAGATAAAAGGTTAAGAACCAAGCAGTGGGATCTGCTGCTCTGAACTGGTCCTGAATGGGAGTCTGTGGTACAGCAGTACTTTGACTTGAGGAATGAAGACAAAGATAAAAGGAATATCATGATTTCCCAAAGGCTACATTTAGAGTTTTGTTGCATGAATTCAGATAGTTCTCAGGAAATGTACAACTGCAGTCTAGACTAGTCCCCTCCCTGCTTCTCTGCAGGACTCTGGAGGAGCGTGCTCAGAGGCTTTTTAGCACTAAAGGCAAATCCCTGGAAGCACTTGATCCTTCCTTGTTCGCTAAGAATCCGAAGACAAAAGGAAGCAAAAGGTGTGTTCTTAGAGGTCATTCTGAGGCTGGCAATGCTCTCTCCTCTTGGATGAGGAGTGTACTACAGTCACCCCTCGTGTATAGTTAGGACAGAGATTCTGGAGTATTAGAAGCTTTTCATGTTGGGCCAAATAGTGCTGAACCAAATGGAAGGTATCAGAGCTGAACTTGTGCATTTAATGAAGATACCTCATCTATTTCAGAGACACTGAAAGAAATAAGGATCTTGCGTTCCTGGAAGCTCAGATTTATGAGTATGTGGAAGTTCTTGGGGTAAGGATTTTACTTTGTTTTTGAGCTTTTTATTTCAGAGCTGTCAAATAGTGACTGGAAAGTTGTCCTCATCTTTATGTAGTGCTTTCGTAGACAGCACCACATCGGTGTGCAGCACCACATCAGTGTGCTGCGCCACATCTGTTTTGTGTGTAAATCACACAGTATTGCAAACCTTTACTTGATCTGCCCTGCTCCTTGCTTTCAGTTTTGGGGGATTGTTTTCAGGAGGATGGCTGCTGCTGTAGTAACATTGGAAGTGCTGCTAGGTGATACAAGGTTTCATTCTTTGCAAGTAGGAAATGTCAGGGTGCTAAAAACTGAAATTATTTGGCTGGGTAATGTGGTAGTTCTCTGCTTCGCTGTGTTCTTCTGTTTCCTCCCTCTGTACACTGAGGAAGATTTTTGCTACAAGAGTTTGCCCTGACTTTTTTGCTGTCATGGTGTGTGGACAATCCCTTCTTTTCTCTCACTCCAGGAACAAAGACACCTCACCCACGAGAACGTGCAGCGTAAGCAGGCACGGACAGGGGAGGAGAGAGAGGAGGAGGAGGAAGAGCAGATCAGTGAGAGCGAGAGCGAAGATGAAGAAAATGAAATCATTTATAACCCTAAAAATCTGCCTCTTGGTTGGGATGGGAAGGTAACCGAGACTGTCAGGCCTGGAGAAGTGGGAGAGGTCACTGGCTCCACGCTGCTTCTCTGTTTGAGTTCCTTTGCCATGTGACCTAACCCTCACGTCTCCTTGCTTGCAGCCCATCCCGTACTGGTTGTATAAACTCCATGGTTTGAACATCAACTACAACTGTGAGATTTGTGGTAACTACACCTACCGAGGGCCCAAGGCGTTCCAGCGGCACTTTGCAGTAAGTGACACTCACTGCAGGAACAGCCCTGCTGCATTCAGACAGTCATTTTAGTGAGTCCCTGGGGTCCCCGAGCAGCACTTTTGTCCTGTGGCTCTGGGATTGTGCTGCAGGGCCGTGCAACAGGACCCAGAGATCATGTTAGGCACACAGAGATCTCTTTTGCTGGTGCTGTACCATCCCTGCCCATTTGAACACCCATTCCAGTGCTCAGGTCTGATGAGTGCAGGGTGCCTGTTGATGGCTGGTGTGGTGTTACTGTCTACAGGACAAGAAAATGATGTTTGTGTAGAGGACTGGTAGATTTGTATTTTGATAGTATGTTTTGCACCCTGTTCAGGAGGACGTGGTGCTCCCTCTCACAGTGATCTCCTCTCTTTCCCCCAGGAGTGGAGACATGCCCACGGAATGCGGTGCCTGGGCATTCCCAACACAGCACACTTTGCCAACGTCACACAGATTGAGGATGCAGTCTCGTGTAAGTAGTGATGGCAGAACAGGGAACATGTTAAAGAGCACCACCTTTTCCGTCCTGAACCATTGGTTTAAAATCTTGTTTGCTGCACTTTAGTGCCTTTCAGTAACCACACGGTGGAATGATAACTTTGTAATGGATTTTAGATACATTCCTGGACTGCTGAAGTGAGGATGTTTTAAAAGGGAGGGAAAAAAGCTCATGTGTGTATTTTACTGGATTAAAAACCAGTATTTCGAGGGAAGTGGCATAGATCCTGTTTGACTTTGTGTTGCAGTGTGGGCAAAGCTGAAACAGCAGAAGGCTTCAGAGAGGTGGCAGCCCGATACAGAGGTGAGCAGTGAGAGGCATTCAGTGTCTCCACTCCTGTGTCCATGGGAACCCCTTGTTCCTGGGTGTGAGCAGTGTCCTGGCTTACACTGGTGCCTTTTCCTAAACTTCTGTTCCAAAGCCATTTTTCAGCAGTGTGCAGGGCAGTGGTGGGAAGTAAAATCTGTAGTACAACCTGTAGTGGCTCCAGCCCTGGCTGAGCTCTCCCAGGACCTGCTGGCAGATCCACTGCCTGCCTTCCTGCACAGAGCTTCTGGCATGGTGCTCATGTTCAGTGGCTGCTCTTGGAGCTGACGTTTGAGTGCTGTCTCTAAACTGTTGGTTCTGTTCCAGGAGGAATATGAGGATTCCAGTGGGAACGTGGTGAATAAAAAGACCTACGAAGACCTGAAGCGCCAAGGGCTGCTGTAGCTGTCCCCAGGTGAAGGATCACACACCTGCAGAGAGAGTGCATCTGGCAGCAGCTCTGACTTCTTCATTGTCTGGATTTTGTACGTGCATGAATATAGATTTCAAGAATACTTTATAGAGTCACTTTCTAGTAAGCCCCTTAGACTTGTGACGTTGTTTTATATTAAAAAATACCTTGAAAAATAAAGTCATTGTAATTTAGGAAGTGCCGAGAGACTTGTCTCCTTTCGTATGCTGGAAGGAAGAGTTTTGATTACAGTGTGTTTAAAATGCTTTTTACACAGCTATCAGAAACAATTCCTTCTCTCATTTTCACTCTGATGGAAATGTTTATGGTGAGGGTTGACTCTCTGAAGCACATGGACATTGTGTGCTGATGGGTGCTGGTCCTGTTTCTAGATCTTGCTGTGAGCTTGTGGTTTTCTTTGGGCTCCTTTACAAAACAAGCTCACCTGGCTTACAGAACTGTTTTTACCTTGGGTCTGTCTCCCTGGGGAGCTTTGGCCATTGGTTTTTTCAGGGAATTACCAAATGAGCTTCAGGTTCAGCTCTGTGGTGATTTCTCTGGCACTGCTGTTGGCTTGAATGACCTGGCAGGTCGTTCATGTGCAGATCCTTCTGTGGTGCAGGAGGATGGAGATAGGAACAGAGATTGTGTTTAGAGGTGCCTGTTGTGGCTTCAGGAGCATCCTTGGCCCCTGGCATCATGCTCAGAGATGTCTGTACATATCCCATGGATTCGTGATGCCCCCAGAACTGCAGGCCCGTTGTGCAGAGGCCACTCACGTCACGCATGGCAGTGGCAGTGTTTGTGCCCTCCAGTCCCCTGAGTGCAGTGGTGGCCCGTGTGACATCTCCAGCCTCACAAGCCCTTTCTCCACTGCTGCACAGGGCCGTTTGTGTCTGTGCTGCAGGGGAGCCACGTGTGACACTCCCCCGGGGGTTGGCTGGCAGGGGTGGGGCTGGGCTGTGGGGCAGGTGCCACAGCAGCTGCTCAGAGGTGCTCCGGTGCTGGCAGTGCCTGCAAGTGCTTCAGGAACAGGCAGACAGGTGAGTCAATGCTGTGGGCTCTTTCCCTGCCTGGGGGGAAGGTTGTTCTGGGATGAGGCCGTGTCAGGCAGATGTTGGTTCCTTGTCTGCCCTGGAGCTGGGCTGGGCTGGCGCTGGGCTCAGTAAGGATGTCCAGAGCTGTTCTGGGTGGTGGCTGGGCTGGTTTGCAGGGTGAGGTGCCAGCTGGCACTGTCTTTTCTGTCACTCTGAGGGAACGGCCTTGGAGGTCTCTACATGAGCTTCACTCACTCCAGGTCCTGGGGGAATGGTGACTCAGCCTAAATCATAGAACAGGAGGGGAGTATTACCATTCTCCTTGGAGAATTTGGCTTCGGAGCCTGTTTGGAGTCACGTCTCCACCATTTCCTTAGCAGAACAGGTAAACATTCGGAATGCAAATAGAGAATGGAGAGCCAGGTCACATCTTCACTTGCAGCAGCAGCCACAAACTGCTGCATGGTGGCACTCTTCTCTGTACCACCCTGACTCCTGCTCGTGGTGGCTGTGCTGCCTGCGAGCTCCGGGGAGGGTTGTTGCCACACCAACAGCACACACAGCTCCCCAGGGCTCCTGCTCCCCGTCAGCAACCATGGCAGCCCCAGAGGATCTGATCTCTCAGGAGGGGGTGACTGGTTGTCCCGGGGCTGAGCACCGGAGGTAGAGCACAGACCTGTGCTGGGGTGTCTGCCCTGCACCTTGGGGAGCAGCTCTGACCGTGCCTCCTCCTGCCAGGTTGGGGTGCAGCTGCTGGTGGATGAGGATGGCTGGACGCCGATGGCTCGTCCCCCCCTTTCCAGGTAATGGGGCTCTGGTGCAGCACGGACAGACAGCAGGGTCTGTCTGTCCCCCATCCTATGTCCTGTGATGCTCCAGTTGTTGGGGGCTGTGCCAGAGACCTCCCTGGGGTGAGGGGTGGCTGCTGGTCACCTGGGGTCTTGGGAAGGCGCAGGAGTATCCCAGTTTCTCCATTTCAAGGATGAGTTGGTGCTGCTGGGGAGGCTCTTTGGGCTGTTGGAAAAGCACACAGCAGGGGTGGTGGTCTCAGTCATCCCCACTCCATTCCAGGCTTGCTGCTCTGCATCTTGGCTCTGCAACTCTGTCTTCAGGACTCTCTTGCCACTGCAGGTGAGTTCTGTATCCCAAGGGGAAATCTGGGGGCCTGCGGGGAGCGGGGCAAAGGCAGTGTGGTGCACCAGGGACTTTGTGTCTGTCCCCTCCAGGCAGTGCTCTGCAGGACAGAGCTGCAGGACAGGTGAGGATCCTTTCCTCATGGTTTAGCCCCCATAAAAGCCTGTTTTTGCCAGGCAATACGGCTGGAAGTGGGAGGAGAGGCCGTTGTAACCTCTCGTTGTAACCCGTAGTGCTGTTGCGGTGGGCTGTTGGCTCCGGGCTGCTTCTTGTGCTGCCCCGTTGGTGGCTGCGAGTGGACGCTGTTGGGGACATCCTGTCACCGACTGCCACTTCACCTCCCAGCCACAGCGTGACAGATGCTTGCCACAGCTCCCCTGCACTGTGCCGTTGGCTCAGGAAGGGACACAAGGCTTACTGAGCACGTTTTCCCTTGGTGTTCCCTTCACCAAGCAGGAGCTTTCTGTTTTTCAGAGCACAAGACGCCTGCCAATACCATGGTGGTGACCACCAAGAACGCATCGGTGGCCACCAAGAACACCTCAGTGATGGCCACAGCCACCAAGAACACCTCAGCAGCTACCAAGAACGCCTTGGTAGGGGTGGTGACCACCAAGAAGGCCTCATTGGTGGCTGTGACCACCAAGAACACTTCAGTGGCCACCCGGAATGCTGCAGAGGTGGCAGTCACTAAGAATGCCATGGTGGTGGCCACCACCAAGAATGCCACAGTGATGGCCACTGCCAACACCTCGGTGGCCACCAAGAACACCTTGGTGGTAGTCAAGGCCACCAAGAATGCATTGACAGCCACCAAGAGCACCTCAGTGGTGGCCACAGCTACCAAGAACACCTCGGCAGCCACCAAGAGCACCTCAGTGGTGGCCACAGCTACCAAGAACACCTCAGCAGCCACCAAGAGCACCTCAGTGGTGGCCACAGCTACCAAGAACACCTCGGCAGCCACCAAGAACACCTCAGTGGTGGCCACAGCTACCAGGAACACCTCGGCAGCCACCAAGAGCACCTCGGTGGTGGCCACAGCTACCAAGAACACCTCAGCAGCCACCAAGAGCACCTCAGTGGTGGCAGTGACTACCAAGGAGGCCTCAGCGGCCACCAAGAGCACCTCAGTGGTGGCGGTCACCAACGATGCCATGGTGGTGGCCTCCACCAACAATGCCTCTGTGGTGGCCACCAACACCTCTGTGAAGGGAGCAGAAGAGACAATGGTAAGGCAAGGAATGGAAAGAGGGGTCTTACTGGGCCATTGCAACCCTATGGACAGTGTCACTTGCCCAGCTGGTTGGTCACAAGATCCAGGAGTGCCATGGGGGCATCTCCTGTGGTGGAAGGGAGCACAGGCGGGGGTGGCCCCTCCAGACAGGGAGGCTGTGGCTGGGGACAGCCCTGCAGTGCTGTGCCAGGAGGTTTTGCTGCAAGGTGACACCCTGGTGTCTCTCCAGCAAACCTGCCAGAGCTTTCAGTGCTCCGGAGAGAGATGCTACCAGGATGAAGCCCACGCCAACGGGACAATCGCCTGCCATAATGAGACTTACTGTGAGGTATGGAGATGCAAGGGGGCTGCACCAGGTAAAGCCTTCCCCTTCTTTATCTCAGGAATCCACCGTGCTCTAGTAAGTCTGTGTCCATCTCCCATTTCACTTTCCTCTCTGACAGTCTGTCAGTTATTTCCGCTCTTTTATGATGGCACCTCTTCACACTCGTTTTGTCCTTTGCCTGGTGCAGCTTTATCGTTTCTCCAGCACAAACTACACAGCCAGATGCAGCAGCAGGTGTGGTGCTGAGCTGTGTAGGACCAACGGCAACGTGAGCAGGCAGCAGTGTGCCCTGGAGTGCTGTGCTGGCCCGCTCTGCCTGCAGCTCAACGCCAGCGCCTACGGTACCGCCGAGCTTTGTTCTGTGCCACAGACGGGGGACAGGGGGGCAGAACCCATCGTGGAGGGGCTGTGGCTGCATCTCTGCCACCCTGGGGCTCGCTCTGGCCCCGGAGCTGGGAGAGGGGAAGGGTGGCCCTGGCAGCTCTGACCATGGCAGGAGCCGTGCTGGTGAATCTGGTGCGGCTGTCGGGGGCCCCGTGCGGGCTGTGTGGCCAGCCTCACAGGGCTCCTCGTGTGTCTGCAGGTGACCTGCCACCCACCACCGCCACCACCGTGCCGCTGGCAACCACCACCAGCACCCCTCGGCCTGCCCCCCAAAACGTAGGTACCACAGGAGCAGAGGCTGCTGCACCCATGGGTTCTGGGATGGCTGAGCTCCCACCTGAGCAGGGGACAGGAAAAGGTCCCTCCTCCCCTTGCTTTAAGGGGTAAAAAGCTGACTCTGGAAGGGCAACAAATCCTGGACGAGCACTGGAAGCAAGGAGTCCATAAGGAGCCCTGGCCACTGGGCCTCATCCCTGCCCATCAGGCCTGTTCCCCAGCCCAGTGTTTGCATCAGCTCAGGCAGTTTGACCTGACCATGGGCTGAGCCTTCCTGCAGCTGCACAGAGTGTGCAGGACCCACTGACCTCTGCAGCCCTTTCCTGAGCCTAGTGAGGGGGAAGGTGCTTATCTTTGCAGAGCCCTGTTAAGAGGAAGGAAAAAGAGGCTCGAAACTTGCTTGCTCTGCTGGTCTTTCAGTAGTTTCTTGCAGTTTCAGAATACTCCTTTATCTCTGGATCTAAAATGCCTGAGAGCACAAATACCAGCAGAACAGAGAGGGGTGGAGAGGAACCCTAGGCAGTCAAGGGCTGCCTGAAATGCAGTTTTTGTCCTGGGAGTCTGATGGACAGATGGTGTCGCCCCCATCCTTTCTCTCATAGGGCAAAGTGTGTGCAGCATTTTCCTGTCACGGGGACGAGTGTTTCAAAGGCAGGAAGACTGTCACCAGATGCCTTTTGGGGCAGGACTTCTGTGAGGTATGGCCTGGGGCTGCAGAGCACTGTGTTCCTGTAACGCTAATGCTAAAGGCTGGCATGACCCCCAGGCTAATGTCTCTCTCCTTCCAGGTGAAGAAGACGGGCTTGAATTACATGGCAGGATGTAGCAAAGCCTGCAAGGCTGCCAAACCAGTCTGTGCTGGTGGGATGAAGGCTGCCTGTTACCAGGAGTGCTGCCCAGCCACCCCAAAAGCCAGCTGTCTGAAACTGGATGGCAAAGTCCACATCAACAGCGCTGGGCAGGTGACACTGGCTCCGCTCCTGAAGGTCATGGCAGGTGGGGTGGTGCTTCTCCTGAATTCCAGGGTCTCCATACCACTCTGGGGTTAGGCAGCAGTCAGGTGGCTCTGCAGCACTCAGTAGGATCCCGCTGCTCTCTGACTTCAGCCAAGATTGCTAGCAAACGCCTTCCGTGCTGTCCCTGTCCCATGAAAAATGTGTCTGGGGCCCTCTGCATCTGTTCCTGGGCAGCTGCACGCCCTTGGGAGTCACTGTGCTTGGCTTGGTGGCTGCCCTGCATAGGACCCTGCTGTTGATCCTCTACCCCACCCTTAAGCTGCTTTCTGGATCCTGCACCATCCCAGGACGGGTGAGTCCCGGCATTTCAGTAAATTTTAAATACTTGAAAACAAGATTCCCCCTGTGTATCCAGAGGAAAAGCACTTAATCTGTGCACTCAGAAAGCTACACCAAGGGATTCTGCCCTGTCCTGCCCAAATCCTGTAGGTCTGAGACACCTGCAAGCTAATTGTGGATCCTGGGAGTGGTACAGTATGTGCCTCTGTGCTGCTGGAAGGGAGGACCTCAGGAGCTGGAACAAGAGGGTATTAGGCCTCCTTAAAAACCAGAAAATTCTGCCTTGACTGAGGCACAGAGGCTGCTCTAATCAACGACCTGCTTGTCTCCCTGCACCCCCTCTGCCCCGTTAGTTCCAAAGTGCTCTGGCAATGAAATGCTTCTTGCCCCACGTATGTAAAATAGTAACTTCATGTTTCATCTCCCAGCCTTAGGCAGGGAAAAGGGATTAATTGAAAAGCATGTCTCATGTTTCAGATGATTCTGCTTCACAGCTGTGGCTCTCTGCTGCTTGAGGCAGAGCCCAGAGGTGAGCACACAGAGCACGGGTGGAGCAGGTCAGGCAGAATCACCCGGAGTCAATGTGCTGGCGCACAAACACACGCACGGTGCTGTTCCCTGCCACCCCTCTCCTCTGCTGCCACCGCTTCCTCAGAGAAAAGATCGCAAAATATTAAAATCTTTGTGTCAGCCCCCTTTGGCGCTGGTGTTTCGAGTGTGGCTGAACGCAGTGTGACCTGTGGGAGGGCAGGAGGGCTGGGCTGGGCAGTTTCGAGCCCTTGGAGCCCTGTGTGCTTTCCCAGCAGCAAGGCTTGGAGGTGCTGGCCCTCGTGGAGCACTGCCAGCCCTAACGGGGTGGATGTGGGGCTGCATGGAAAACACGTCATTCTACCACAGCCGGCCCTTCCCACGTTTGCAGCGCCTGTTCTGGTGCAGCGAAACCGCAGCTCGCCCTTCGGGGTGTGTGTTTACTTTGTTTCAGGCCAGTGTCAGTGTATTCGTGTCAAGGGTTCCTCTATCTCAAAAACACAGCCCAACACCACAATTCTTGTAAGGTTTGGTGCTTATAGCAGCTATTTCAGACTGTTCCCTTGTCCGTTGGTGAGTGGAGAGGGACTGGGGAAGTGGTGCAGAGCTGTCACTGACCGAAACCACTCGGGTTTTCCCTGTCTTTCGACCTTCATTCCTACATCTGTGGAAGGAGCTGATTTGGGCCAAACTCTGCCTCTACAGTGCAAAAGGCTCTGGTGATATTTTACAGCACTTACTCCCACACTCCACATGATCTGATTTGCAGAATAACCCGGCTCCTGTGCTGGGTCGTCTTGAAATTCAACAAAAAAAGTAATTCAAGGCGCTACTGAAAATGAGAGCATCTCGCGATTTTCCACGGAAATCATCCTTTCCCACGTCTGCCGACCCGAGAAGTTCCCTTTCTCCCTCTCCCTTTCCTTCCGGGAGGGGCCAGCGGAGGCGCGGGCTGCGGCCGCAGGAGTTGCCGCCG
>VZTG01004270.1:390298-420829 GCA_013397845.1 Melanocharis versteri
CCGCTCCGTGCGCCCGGGTCGGCTCCGCCGGGCGGGCCGCGCTCTCCCGGCGCCTCCTCCGCGGCCCCGCCGCTCCCGGTGCGCGGTGGCGTTTCCCGCTTTGCAGAGTTGCGCTCTGCGAGAAGATTCAGAGCTAAAGCAGTTCCTGGAAGTCAGTGTGGGATTCAAAACCTGCATGTCGGCATTTTGCTGTAGCCTGCTGCGTTTAGGCTGGGCTGCTCTTGTTGCATGGGGGATAATTTAATTCTCCCCTTTGGACGCTAAGCGAGAATCCTGTTTTATCCAGGTGATATCATATATTTTCCTGCTCTAGAACAGTACTATAATGTCACTGCACATTTTTAACACTAATGCCTTTATTACTGTTTGAATCTCATTTAACTGCAAATCCTGCGTAATTAAGACCTCCTGTAATCTCTGCATGTTGCTCTGTATTTCTGTGCTCAGTTCAATTATTGAACAAGGTCATTATTCCACTTCAGAGTGCTACCATATAGATCCCTCTGACTACAGAAATCGGTGGCTGGATATAAATTTATCTAAAGGAAATAGCCCTTTTCCAAAGCTAATCTCTCTCTTAGGAGAATCCTACCTAAAGCTGATTTCTGCCCATGAGGTTAGAATGCAAAGTGTGATGTATAACTCTGATCTTTGGATCATGTAGCAGTTGTGTCAGCAGCAGGCTCACACGTCTTTCCATTCTGCAATAATGCCTCCTGTGTACTGGCGAGGGGCACGGACCCATGTGGGTAATAAAGCCTGGGAATCTGCTCTCTTCTTGGCACAAAAGTGACCATTGTCCATTGAGGTGAAGGTTCAGGTTCCTGTCACTCGCTCTCAAGGGATGTTGCATGGTTGTTATTGGGAGAGCTTGCAGAGGGCTGAGGAGCAGTAATTGAGTTCTCGATGCCCATGGGGAAACTGCTGTGTCCCAGGTCCCCGGGCCCACGCTTCCCAGTGCATCTCTGTGTGCTCCTGCTCAATTCTGCTTGGCTTGAGCTGTGTGATCTGCAGTGAGGTTTCAGTCATGTGCTCTTCTGCGTCCAAGCTCTGATAAATCCTCTTACATGGTCTATTCTCAGAAGGCTCTTGGGCAGAAGAGGTTTTCCAGGCTGAGAATTTGGCCACTTCTTGCCATCTGGTTTGTATCCCAAGGGCCTGGGTGAAGTACTGCAAGTTCTATTTCTGTTTTGCGCTCTTGTTCTGCAGAATGTTCTGTGACAGCAATAACATCTTAATTTTTTATGGGTTGTGTTCTCTGAAGGAGAAGTTCAGCTGAATGCCTAGAACCCAACAATCTTAACAATTTCTACACCATCATTAGATTTGTGTGCTAAGGGGCATGATTTTAAGATTGCTGGTTTTGCATCTTAAACACAGAGACCTCCTCCAGAATCCTCTTTTTTAACTGTTATTTTGCAACTTGTAGGAGCAGAATATTGTAACTGAAACAAAATGCCGAAAGACTGGTCAAATTTTGCTAAGGTAGTGTGATGTGTTTAGTGTCACTGCTGTGGTGAGTTCGATTTGTGTGGTAGCAGCCCTGTTACTGTTTTAGGAATGTGCAGTTTGTATTGAGGCAGATGTTTCTGCTGAGGTTCAGTGGGTGTGTGGTGTGACTATGGCCCTCGAGGGGGGAGACACCTGTGCCTTGCTGGGTAGAAACCCTTTAAATGGTACTGTGGGGTTTGTTTGTTTCCCTTTTTCCCCCCTTTATTTGTACTTCCTGTCTTGCTTCAGAAAGGAAAAAATCTGCTATTAACATACATTTCTCAGATTCCTGGGGTAAAGCCCTGGATTTTGTGCTGCTAAGTCCTGCTTCAGCTTAGCTGTAAAGGAGAGCCAGCAGCAAGTGCTCCCACAGCAGATAGTGGTTTCTGCTGCTCTTTGTGGCTCCTGTCATTTCTTCCTCTGCAGGGGAAGCTGCATCATCACAGAACAGTTGGGTCAGAGTAAGCTCAATCTGTCAGATAGCTGAAAGAGAGACTGTGGGGTACTTTGTTTTTCCACACAAATCTAAATTATTTTCTGCCCACAGATTTTTGCTAGTGTTTGCATAAGCATGTTGATAAATTGAAGAACACTTTGTGTTTAAAGTGAAACTTTTTGTTGTGGTTTTTTTTTTTTTTCCAGAAGCAGTTGGCTCTGAAGGTGTCAAACAAAATGGAAAAAAAGCTGCTGTCAGTCAGAGCTGCAGCCACGACAGCACTGACAGAAGCACTCCCAGGTCAGTGGGTCCAGAGGTGGGGTGGGTCCAGAGCAGAAGCTGGCAACTTTTCGAGATGAGAATCTGCAGGTTCTAGTTAAGAGAGAAAAAAGTTCAGCATAAGCATGATGGCAAAACATCAGTGGAAATTTCATTCCACTCCCTCAGACACAATCCTGCCAGTCCCCTGTTTGGGCATATTTTGAGTGTTTAGTGGGACAGGACCTGCTAGCATTGTTTATTTTGAATTCACAGAGCTCTGGCTTAGAGCCACTGTGTCTCATAGATACACTCTTAAATGTTACAGTTTCATTTTCCAGTTCCCAGGACTTTGTGGACCCTGATGCAAATCATTCAGCCTCTGTCCGTGTGCTGTCCTTGGCACTGGTATGCAGGTTGCTGACCTTAAATTTATACCATCCAATTGCTGGTGGGAATTCCCAAGCTGTGGCATTATTCCTTTGCAAAAGGAGTTTGCAGAGCCAGGAGACACAAAGTAAAACCACCTCTACCTCCACCCACTCTGGGCAGAACTGGAAGATTTCCACCAGAGGGCTTTATAAACAAACACAGTTCTTCATTCGCTGGCTGAGGTCAGAAGGGCCGAGCAGAGGCAGAGGGAGATGAGATTTCCCTCTCCTTGCTCCAGCAAGCAGGGACAGTGTACAGGTTTTGTATCGTTTTCCAGGTGTGAGTAAGGCCTGCTCTGCCTCAACAGGTTGCACTGGGATGGTGAAAACCATTTGTTATTTTAGTTAAACTGGTTTTGTCTGGAGATCTCAACCCTGCTAAGAAATGCTCTTTTCAGTCTTCTTGGCTTATTCCAAATGTTATCTGTCTTTAGTGAGCAGACAGAAAAAGGTGAATTAAGGCCTCGGTGGCAGAAACATGCTAGTTAGGGTGTGGGGATAGCCTGGGCTTCATCTGTGGTTTTGCTTTCATTTGCAGGCAAAACAAACTCAAGTCTGAAGTGAGAACTGAACAGGTTCGGGCCTCCCGTGTCATGGCTTCGAACAAGGCCTCAATCTTATCAGAACCCAAGTTTGGACTCAGAGATACTATTGTTAAATCTCAGCTTGTACAGATGGAGGACTCCTACACACACATCCAGAACTACAGGTAATAATCACTCCTGAGAAGAGCTTACTTTTGTGGGTTGTAGCTTAGCACAGACTGTTGGAGTAACTCATCTGTTATTTCATCCTGTGTCCCCACAAACAGGAAGTGGTGTACTAAAGTATGATCCATACTTTCCAGAACAGTTTTCTTTCCATGTTTAGGCATGAGCAGAGCAGAAGTTCATTCATGTCTCTATCAAGACTTGCCTCATGGTTCTTGTGGAGGAAATGGTCTTTTCGAAATCACTTTTTTTCTGTGCTTATTTTAGACAGTGTCTGGAAATGCATCAGCTCTGTGCACTCCAGCTTTCTCCCTCTCCATTTCTGTCCACTGCTTATCCATGCAGTTGATCCAATAAGCTCATAAGAAAGAGCTTGAGTGAAATATATAATTAGGACCAAAACTTTACTGTGTTTGAAATTGTTTTATGCATCTCATTCTGTGGATTTATCATTTCAAATTGCTAGTGCACAGCTACGGTCTTATTTTTGTTTTTTCTTTAACACTTTGTATCTGTGTAAAACAACGTGTCCTTCTGTAAGAATGTGTAAAGGTGCAGCTGTAGTTAAATCATTTTAGAGATTTAAACTTTGTTGCCTTTCTCAATTTTCCCTGGCAACGTGTTAGTTATATAGAACATTATTTACCTGGTTAATAGCAGTGCTGTTTCCTGGGCTCTGCAGTTTGCAGTTTGGGGATTCTGTCCCAGTCTTCGCAGGGTTTTTGTGGGGATTCTGTCCCAGTCTTTGCAAGGTTTTTGTTGGGATTCTGTCCCAGTCTTTGCAGGGTTTTTGTGGGGATTCTGTCCCAGTCTTTGCAGGGTTTTTGTTGGGATTCTGTCCCTGTCTTTGCAGGGTTTTTGTGGGGATTCTGTCCCAGTCTTTGCAGGGTTTTTGTTGGGATTCTGTCCCTGTCTTTGCAGGGTTTTTGTTGGGACATATAACGTGAATGGTCAGTCACCCACGGAGAGCCTTCAGCCGTGGCTGAGGTGTGATTCTGAGCCTCCAGACATTTACTGCGTGGGGTGAGTGTCCATCCCTGGCCCACCCTCACAAACCTGGGCTGTGCTGGCGGATCTGTCACCCAGAGGAGCGCAGCCAGGACACCACAGGAATGTTGGCACTGGTGTCATGCATTGCACAGCCCCAGGGTGGGTGTGTCCACAGCCGCTAAGGGTTGTTGGTCTGGTAGGGTTTGGCCTCTCGGTATTACAAAATCCTTAATGCCATTTGATGTACTAATGACAGTAATTTAGCTTTACCTTTAACATACATCTACCAATTTCATAACTGAATTTGAGTTTTCAGTTATGAAATTAGTGAGTGTACGCGGATTTAGTTCTTTCCCAGAGAAGGGGTTGGAGAGTTATAAACAAGTGCATGCATCCATGGGTTCCTTCCTCTAACACAGTTTCCAGGAGCTTGATCTGACTAAAGAAGCCTTCTTTTTCAATGACACACCGAAGGAAGAAGAATGGTTTAAAGCTGTAACTGATAGTCTTCACCCAGATGCCAAATATGCAAAGGTAAATGTGGCTTTTGGGGAGGTTTGAGTGTGGAATCATTTTCCACTTGGGCCTCTTTTCCCTTTGCTTCCTCTTGTCTTCCAGAGGCTCTGCAGGTTCTATAGGTAGTGTTTCTGTGCAGGGTGCTGAGGCAGGGGCAGGATGGGAAACAGAGCCAAGCTTCCCCACTTAAGGGAGCTCCTGCTGTCTTGGGGAAGGAGAATAGGAAGTTTTGTACCTTCTTCCATGTCTGCCTACAATGCATGGTGGAATGAATTGTGAAGGTATTTTGGTAGGAATACTGCTTATGTTTTAGCTCCTGCTCCATGGGTCTGCTTCATCTCTTGTCTCTGTTGTTGAAGAGAATCTCCTTCCATGGGCTTATGCCTGTGCTGTAGCTCTTGCTTTGGGCTTCAACTTCCTTTACTGGTGGTGCTCCCAGCTCCTTCCTGGGCTGTGCTGCTGGGGGCCTGTGCACTGTGAGCCCTGTTGGTGCACTGGGTGATCCTGAAACTTTCTTTTTGGTGACCCATGTTATGGATGGGGGGCGATGTGCCTTCTCTCAGCAACCCTCTTCCACTACAGCATTGAATGGACCAGGGTCTGTTTTCCAGGTGAAACTTGTGCGGCTGGTGGGGATCATGCTCCTGTTGTATGTGAAGGCAGAACTTGCTTTGAACATCTCCGAGGTGGAAGTTGAGACCGTGGGAACTGGAATCATGGGGAGGATGGTAAGAATGGCAACTGTGCATGAGAAGGGGTGAGATTTGGAAGAGCCCCCTCCTTGGATGCAATGGTTATTCCTCCAGCTAAGGGCTATGGCTGCCTCTAGGAGCAGATAGTCCTGTCCCCATGCCAGCTCAGGGCACTGCGAGAGGGAGCTGCCAGGTGCTCACCAATGTTCAAAGGAGTCATCACTAATTAGGATTTTCTGCCTATTCCTTCCTCTGGCATTAAATGGTCTGTCTCAAAGTCTTCTGGCTCATCCACTGCTAGTAACTCATCTGCAGTGTAGAAGCTTCTGACCAATGTCTTTGTCTTTGTCTTCCAGGGTAACAAAGGTGGTGTTGCCATCAGGTTTAAGTTCCATAACACCAGCGTATGCATTGTGAATTCTCACCTCGCAGCTCACACGGAGGAGTACGAGCGGAGGAACCAGGACTTCAAAGACATCTGCTCTCGGATGCAGTTCTGCCAGCTGGATCCAAATTTGCCCCCTCTCACTATTGGCAAGCATGAGTATGCTTCCCATCTGGCTGTGGGAATCGTGGCATGTGCAAGGGAGCACTTTGTGAACGTGCTGGGGGGCGAGGAGGGGGGCCCAGCAGCATAAACGTCGGCTGGAAGGGCCAGAAATGCTTTAGCTAGTTTGGACAGGGCTCACCCACACAGTTCTGACATGTCATTGTCACCTTATGCTCTCCCAAGCCGTGTTTTATTCTCAAGCCTGGAACGGGAATGGGGCAGGAATAAGCACTGACTTCCCCAGCTGTGGAATTCAGTCACTGTGGAATAATAACAGCACCAATCATGAAGGGATAGTGACAAACATGCAGAACAGTCATTAATAATGGCAGAAATAAAAAAGGTAGCTTCTCTTCCAAGTTTTCACTCTTGTTATTCCTGATAAGAGCAGCTCATCAGAGGGCTTGTGATGGGGAGAGTCCCGGAGCTGCAGAGTGGAGCTGCTGTCCGTGGCTGGCCGTGCTCTGGGGCAGCTTCAGGCCTCTGCACATTCTGGTGTGTGTTCTCTTTCAGTGTGATCCTGTGGTTGGGGGACCTCAACTATCGGCTGGAGGAACTGGATGTGGCAAAAGTGAAGCAGCTTGTAGAGGAGAAAGCATTCCTAGAGCTCTGCCAGTATGACCAGGTACTGATGTCTCACCTACCTGCACGTGGTGCTGAGGGTGCTCGGTACAAACCACACGACTCCTTGGCCTTTTCTGTGCTCAGTGTCTCCCTTTTACTCCATATGGAAATTGTGCTTGAGATTATCTAAAATGAAAGTTTCCATCTTTTCTTCTTTTCTAGCTGAAGAGGCAAATGAAGGCAAATGCAGCCTTTGAAGGCTTCACAGAGGGAGAGATCTCTTTCCAGCCAACATACAAGTATGATGCTGGCTGTGATGACTGGGACACAAGGTACAGTGATTGTCTCAGACGTGATGCTACAAATGGCTGGTGTTATCACTGAAGGAAGTAAAAACAAGGCTAAAAAATATTGCAGGTCTAATGGCTGTAAATAGGAACAGTTCTGCGATTATTTCTGGTTCCCTCCCTTAGCTCCAAAATTCATCTCCTGTTTACATCTATTTACATTGTTTTTCTCCAACAGCTATTTGTCAAATACTCCTAATATTTTTTTCCCAGTAATAATCCTATTAGATTTCCTCTTAGTTAGAGGTGTACAAATTTCATTAATCCTTTTAGCTAGTTTAATTCTTTTTTCGGGTTTTTTGGTTTCATTCCCAAGCAAAATTTTTAGGATCTCATTTTTGCTGATCTCTCCTGTACCTGCTCAGGTGAGACCAACCAGGGTTGACATGGAGTCAACTGTGCTGTTCTTCAGAAGCCTGTGAGAACCATCCTTCTTGTAATGCTCTATACACAGAGCAGCTCCTCTGGTCTTAGCAAACCAGGGACTTCAGCTGCAAGTGCAGAAATTAAATCTGTGCAGCTGTCAGTGAAAGCAATAAATGCAAACTTTAAATGTAGAGCCTGAGTTTTTATTTTTCATGGCTCTCGTGGTCAAAAATACCTGAGTATTACTTTGTATGTTAATTGTATCTTGCACCTTTGAAGAAGTAGGAAGTAAAGCATGAGCTGGGGATACCTAATAGTAGACACTCAAACTTTTTACATCTACGCAAAGAAGCTGTTAAAAATACCACTTTGATAGAGAAAGAGCTCCAGGCCATGGCAGGAAACCCTGATCTCTGGGTGAGCAGTGTTCTG
This sequence comes from Melanocharis versteri, assembly GCA_013397845.1. Classification (NCBI taxonomy): domain Eukaryota; kingdom Metazoa; phylum Chordata; class Aves; order Passeriformes; family Melanocharitidae; genus Melanocharis; species Melanocharis versteri. Next base: position 398,082 of record VZTG01004270.1, read on the forward strand.
CCCCGCGTTGTCACTGCATCTGAGCTGTGCCTGGAAATGGTGATTTTCCCTGTGTTTCAGTGAGAAGTGTCGTGTTCCAGCGTGGTGTGATCGGATACTCTGGAAAGGGCAGAACATTGCCCAGCTGAGCTATCGCAGCCACATGGCTCTGAAGCTCAGTGACCACAAGCCAGTGAGCTCTGTGTTTGATATTGGGGTAAGTATGTCAATGCTGGGTAAAGTAACTCTGCTGACCTCATCCCCTGGGTGCTGATTTGTCTTTCCTGCTTTTAGGGCATCCGCAGGGAGCAATGGCTTGAAAGGTGGGCTGGATCAGATATGGAGATGGGATTGTTGATGATAATAAGCAAGGGTTGTGTAAATGATACTGCAGTTAAGCTGGACAAGGCCTGAATATCTGTCAGTGTTCTTTGGGGACACAGTAGTGCATTGTGAAACTTCTTATTTTTTCTGAGGGGAAAAAAAAAGGTTGATCTAGTACTGACTGAGTGACTCTTGTTAGTTATGGCAAGGTCCTTTACTGTTGGATCATGAGAAGATCTTGGAGATTAGTGCTCCAAGCAGCTCTGCCCATTCCTGTGTTGTATACTCTAGTGTGCTGCTAAAATCAAATTACTTCCCATGCTTCCAGCTGTGTTCCAGCTGTCCTGCAGAAGCACAGTAAATGCCAGCTGGTCCAGTGTGTGTCCTTTTCAGGTGAAGGTTGTGAATGAAGAGCTCTATCGAAAAGCCTTTGAGGAAATAGTCCGCTCCCTGGATAAGCTGGAGAATGCCAACATTCCCTCGGTGACACTGTCCCGCAGAGAGGTAAGGCATGGTCATGTGCCAGCACTCCCTGAGGGAACTGAGCAACCCTAGGCCCCAGCAGTAGAAGATGGATCCTAGACCCTGGGGTCTGGTTCCAAAAAAGTAGAATATTTTGACTTCCAGCTGCTCTCTGTTTACCACCCCTAGGAATCTTTGTTCCTATTTAGATGCTGGTGAATTCCATTCGCAGTCCAAGGCTGAAACACAGGGTGTGTCATTCCCTGATGTGGGAAGAGAGAAAGTAAAAAGGTGGTTTGTGACCCTTGCTCTGACTTGTGCTTTCAAACATAAAATGTAAAATTGTAAGGATCTGGAGAAGGTCACAAACCAGCATTTGCTTTGTGTGCTGGGACTATAAAGATAAGCCCAGGAGACATTTGAGGCTACAGCTATCTTGTTCTCAATTTTATTGTAGTTATTTGAGGGGAGCATTTGTTTTAAAGGGCCCCCTGATGCAAAGGACTTTGGCATTCAGAGTAAGCAAGTGTGATCCTATGCAGGCCTGGAAGAGATGGGATGTGGGAGCAGGGGGTTAATCCAGTTGTCTTGCTGCTTAATAATTAAACCATAGGACAAGAATTGCTGCTCAGCAAGGTGGAATCGGCTGCTGGTGTTGACTGACATTTGTTTCTAGATCCATTTTGAGGATGTTAAATACATGCAGCTGCAGGTAGAGAGGTTTACAATCCGCAATGGCCAAGTGCCCTGCCAGTTTGAATTTGTCAGCAAACCAGATGAGAAAACCTACTGCAAGGAGTGGCTGATTGCTAATCCCAGTAAGGGCTTCTTGCTCTCAGGTGAGCTCCTCCTTGTTTGTCTCGTGTTGATGAGCTGATATTGTCCCCTTCTGGCTTAGTTCCCTCTACACTTCTGAGAGTGCTGTGCCTGTTTGTTGGTTTACTATAGGTTGTAACTGAGTCTGGGTTTTTTATCATCTTCTGGCAGATGCTGAGATCACAGTTGAACTGGAGGTGTTTGTTAATAAATCATCAGCTACTCGCTTAAACTCCGGAGAGGAAAAACTTGAAGATATCTTAGTCTTGCATCTTGTCAGAGGGAAGGATTATTTTCTATCTGTAACAGGCAACTATTTGCCAAGTTGCTTTGGGTCTCCCATCCATACACTGTGTTACATGAGGGAACCAATCCAGGACATGTCAGCAGAATCCATTCGGAGACTTGTGAGTTAAAGACAAGATTCCCTTCCAAACACACAAGAGCATTAAAACTAGATGCTAAGGCCTGTCTGTTTTTATTAAGAAGTCTCAATTCTCAGGTATAAGCTTTGTGAAGTATTTTTGCTGACTTGAGTATGAACTTGGCTAGCTAGCTTTTGTTTGTCTCCCTCCTGCCCGCACTGCCCTCCCTCAGACCCTGATGCCAGTAGACATGAGCGATGATCCTGCCCAAGCTGAAAAGCCTATGGACATCCCAAAGGAGCTGTGGATGATGGTGGATCACTTGAATCGCAATGCTTCCCAGCAGGTTGGCACTGGAAACACAAAATGAGATGTTTGCATTAGGTTAAGTCTTGAAGAAGATATTGGTAATAGCCATCACTGCGGGTTGGGCGTGTTTGGCTGAAGGCCATGGGAGATAAGGGGTCCTGATGCCCCAGGTTGTACTGTTTGGTGCTAGTGACTGTGTCTGTGTGTCCAGGCATCAGCAGTGTCCTCCTGCACTGCTCTCACTGCAGTGCCACAGCTTTCCTCGAGCTGTTCGTGCTGAGGCCTGGGTGATAACCACTAATTTGGAGAGACTTTCCAGGCAGATTATAAGGACATTGTTCTGTTTACCCAAAATTCTCCTATTTTCCTTGGACTGATAAAGGGTTGTCTTTGCAGGAGGACCTGTTTCAGCAGCCAGGCCTCAGATCTGAATTTGAGCAAATCCGAGACTGTTTGGACAAGGGAATGTACGATACTTTCCGTATCCTTTTACACTGATGTTCAGGGAGGCTCACTGTGCCAGAGCGACCAAAATCGAGAGAGGTTTTCAAGCTGCTGTCTCTCCTCCTGGGGTAACTGAGCTGTGCATTTCCTTGTGGCTCTGTGTCATCGCTCCCAAAGCCTCTGCTGGGTCCTGTCAATGAATTGCACAGGTATCCAACTGCCAACAGCACCAGCTCGTGTGGAGCCCAGGGGATTAACCCAAAGCTGTGAGCTGTAGGCAGAGCTCTGGGACACCTGAGATAATAGATTATAGATAATAGATTATACAGATAGATAATAGATAATAGATTATAGATAGATAATAGATTATACACCTGTATAATAGATTATACAATCTATTGCTTTTGAAGGCAGAGATCAGGCAGTTTGACACCTGATGATGCTGTAAAGCACATAAAAGTTCACTCATGTTTCAGCAGAAATAGGACCAGCCTAGATGGTGCTGTGCTCTTCCTTAACCACATTTGGATCAGTGGGCAGCAACCACTCGGTGGCAGAGGCCCTGCTGCTCTTCCTGGAGAGCCTGCCTGAGCCTGTCATCTGCTGCAGGTTCTACAGCTCCTGCCTGGAGAGCGCCAGCAACTACGGGCTGAGCTGCCAGGTACTGCTGCCTTCCCTGAGGGACCAGCCCCAGTTCCAGAGGGAGGGGAGGCAAACTGGCCACTGCTACACCAGCCACCGGGTTTTGCTCTCTGTAACTTCATCTGTCGCTGGTTACGGACACGGCCCGGGGAGGAAGGAGAGATCCGAACTCAGGAGTGACTAGATAGAAATGCCCCTCTTTATTTACATATAGTAGAGTTTTATACTCGAAGTTACAGGAAAGCCATTGGATCTTAGCTGACCACACACCAGGGCTATTGGCTAGATCCAGAACACACACGTTTGCTAAAGAGACCTTGGTCCTACAATAACAGTGTCCAAAAACATCTCACAGGTGCATGATAAGTAAGTTATTTACAAAAGCCAACTAGCTGTTTTGCAGCTAGTTCCGTGAGAAAGTAGGAACACTCACGGACACAGGCAGACACTGAAAAATCTCTCTGCCACCAAGCCTTCAGCATCCATATTCATCCTCTGTCAATAGAAAGGATCTGTAACTGGTGCTTCTGGGCTGTGAAGAGCTGTTGGCACCTGCAGACAGAGCAGGCGCAGCTGGAAGCCATTGCTGTGTCTGCAATATGAATGTTGGTGTTTTTCCCTCCTCAGATTATCTCTGAGTTACCAGTGTGCCATAAAAATGTATTTGACTATCTGATGGCATTTCTACGAGAACTACTGAAGAATTCAGGGAAAAACCATTTGGATGTGAATATTCTCGGTAAGGCAAGCAAAAACCCTGTGTTCAGCGGGGCTGCACAGTTAGGGCAGCAAAACACTTCACACCCGAGTGCAGTCGTGGCTTGTACTGCTTTGAACCTTTTATTGTAAGTGAGTAGTCCATAGAAAAGCAGGAGTCTGGGAAAATGAGCCAGAGATGTGGGGATCATCAGCTTTTTCCTGCCTCGTTCCGAAGCCAGGCGCTCTTCCCTGGGGTTGGGGCTGGTGGAATGGCCCTCGATGTCCTGCTCTCACCGTGTGTCCGTGTGGCTTTTCCCTGCAGCCAGCGTGTTTGGTGGCTTGTTACTCCGACCTCCTCCTGGGCAGCCCACGCCTGACATAGCTGCGAAGAGGAAAGCTCAGCAATTTATCCACCAGTTCCTTGTGAGAGAAGATGATTTACCATGAATATCAGATGCAGTTGATCTGACTTTTAGACACTGAATTACTGTAAAAATATTTTTTTTGTACATTATACTGGCGCTTTTTTTGATATCACAGTATTTTATACAATCTATTGCTTTTGAAGGCAGAGATCAGGCAGTTTGGCACCTGACGATGCTGTAAAGCACATAAAGTTTCCCAATAAGCTGTATGTAGACAAGTAAAAAATGCGAAAGCTGATATTCACACTGTATTTTATTTTTAAAACGGCGAGAGTTTTTAAGTCACCGCTATTTAAATAAAAAATCTGGAGCCTTTTCGCGGCCTGTGCGCGGCGTCGCTGAGGGCCGTGAGGCGCGCGGGGCCGCGGGGGGGCGCTGTGCTCCGCCCGCCCCCNNCCGCCACCGGCCGCCCTGGGGCTGTGCCTGCGAGCGGAGCGGGGCCCGGGCCGTGCCGGCCGAGCCGCCTGACCCCCCCCGCCCGTCCTTGTGTTGCAGATGAGCTGTTCCGGCCGGAGTTCCCGGTAGCGCGGCGAGAGGCGCGGAGCCATGGGCGAGAACAGCCCCGAGGGCAACGCCATCTACTATGAAGCGGAGGAAGACGACTTAGCCCAAGATGAAAATATGATGAGGTTTGCTGACAAAAACGGGCTGGTGTCCTCCTCGTCCGGGACGGTCTATGACAGGACAACTGTGCTCATAGAGCAGGACCACAGTGTGCTGGAAGATGAGGAGGATGAAGGACAGTGTGGTGATCACTTGCCTTTTTTACCCGAGGGTCATGAAGAAGGATTTAATTTAATAGCAGATCATGAAGGAATGTTACAGGGTTATGTGCAACATATTATTTCTCCAGATCAGATTCATCTAACAATAAATCCTGGTTCAACTCCCATGCCAAGAAACATCGAAGGAGCAACACTCACTTTGCAGTCTGAGTGCCCAGAAACCAAGCGTAAGGAAGTGAGTAGCTAAATGTGATTCTGAGTTCTGTGCGCCCTTGTGACCTTAAAGGCTTTGAAAATGTGCTTTCCTGAGGCTGTTTTTCAGGAGACAGGCAGTAGTTTTGCTTGTTTTCAAGGGGTTTTGTGTAACGGAGTGATTTGCTCTGCACTAAATCTGCTCTCCTTGTCATCCCCAGCTTCACTGTGTGCTGGGGAGAGCCATGTCCCAGCAGAGCTGCCAGGGCCATCCCTTTTCCCTCTGACACTACCTGCTGCCCTAGGAACCTGCCAGAAGGCACTTAGTGACACTGGATGGCAGGAGGGTGTGGCACTGACACATGTTTGTGTCAGTGATGTGTGTGATTTTAGTGATCTTCTGGTTTTCTTCTGGTTGGGTCATTATTTTGTGAGTTCAGAGGTAGCTGAAACAACCTGAGCTGTTTCTCTGGGATTGGCCACATTCTCAAGAAAAGCACATTTAGGTTCCAGTTAAGGGCCAGGCCATTGCTCGGAGCTGGAGTATGAAATGTGAGATGCCAAACTTTAAATTAAATTACTTGCAGTTTAATTGTGTCACAGAGAAACTGTGAGAAAAAGAGAGAAGCTTTAAGCTGCCGTCTGATGTATTTTGAAAGCTCAGGTCAGCCTGCATGGTTAAAATGGAGTTTACTCTTACTTCTGTTTCCCTAATGAATTCTATCTGGATGCCCCGTGGTGAGGGCTTGTCCTGGGACTCTTGTTTTTGGGTGCAAGAGCAAAGGGAAATTGTGACTGTGACAGCAGCTCAGGGACAGCTTGGTGCTCCTGTTTTGGCCCGCCTGAGTTGTGTGAGGGGTGACGAGTCCCAGTGTCTGTGCCAGTGGCAGTGGCAGCTCTGGCTGTGACACTGAGTCCTGCCACCATCGTGGCTGAGTGCTGGGGAAATGGGGCTGAGGGGGGTCAGCTCTGCAGCTGGGGAACTTCTGGGCTCAGGTGCATTCAGCAAGCCTGTTTGAGTCTCTTTGTGTCAGTTACTCACCTTAGCAGCTGCTGCAGCCTGTAGCTGCTGAAATATTTCACTTTCTCTCCTCTTTGTGGGATCCTCAGCTGCTCCCAGAGCAGGGAATGGGAGTTAAACAGTGTCAATGGCTGCAGTGTGCAATGAAACTGACTTTATTTTTTCACCCGTGGTTTTTAGAGAAGGCTTGTAAGATGTGGAATTTTGTAGTGAAATCCTTTATATGAATTTGTTTTCCATTTCTGGAATTAATTTCCCAGAACAGAGGGCAGTGATACCATAATGTGAAAGCAGTGGCACTGAGCCGTGAGCACGTGTGAAAGGCCTTTTTGCCTGCTGTTTCAAAGGTCTGACAAGTTGTCTAGAGGTGGGGAAAGGAAAGCTCTAAAGCTCCCAAACATCTGGGTCATCTCTGAAAATCAGCAGCTCTGTTCTCTGGTACTTCCAAAATGTCTGCAGCAGTTTTAACACTTGGGATAACTATTTTAAAGTCTTAAATTTTCAGGTCAATGTTAGGCATTTGTGAAGCTAGCAAGGGGGTTTTGCACTTTAGTTATCTTTGGCTTTTTTTTGTTCTATTATACATCTCTCACTGTAATTGTGTTCATAAGAGCAAACATGATTGCAGTTTCGTGTTTCAAATTCAGTTATTCTTTGTTCAGTGATGACACAGAAGATTTAGCCATTTAGGGGGAATACTGTAAGCTCAGAAGGAGTTAAAGGCAAACAGAGCAGTTACTGTAGACTTTGAACCAGGGTGTGAGGCTCTGCTTCCTCCAACCCTGTTGGCTATTGCACAACGAGTTCCCATTTCTGAGGTAAATGCTGGATTAAATGCTGAATCTCTTCCAGCGTCCCCCTGGCAGAGGCAGCAGCTCGCTGTCCCTGGCCAAAAGCCACAGCCTTTGGCCTCAAAGCACCTGGGCCCTGTCCTGCCTGTCTGGGGCCTGGCCTCTGCTGCCTTGTTTGTTTTCTGTTGTGCTTGGGTGCTGTGGCAGCCTGGAGCTCTTGCTGCTGTACCTGCGAGGCTTTCAAATCAGTCTCTGATGGTTTTGTGTGTACAGGCAGTGCTGTTTGTGTGTGTAAGCAGTGTGTTGAAGTGCTGATGTGGAAAGAGAATTAAACACTGTGGTGCTTCACAGAAAGGTTTGTTTTACTCAGAACGTGGTGGTAATGGTGCTGCTGCCTGTGGTGTTCTCAGAAGGATTTATTTTATTTGAAATAAAGATTTGGCTTTTGAGGGAGGGGGAGCACTGCAAGGCCACTGTCAGAGTTCAGGCCGTTAAACCGATGTTGCTGCCACCTTCCCTTACACATGGGCAGTGACAGCTGGGAACTAAACAGCTTAATCTGTAATTAATATTGTCCTTTTTCTTCTAGACCTAAATGTAAACACCTAGAAAGCTTGACAGAACCCTCCCTTGATTTTCAGGTAGTTCCTGCCTGTGTCAGATCCCTTGTGCACCATGGGAAATATCATGGAGAATGTTCTGTAAAGTCTTAATTTCCAGCTGCTTTAGAGCTGTAACAGGGAAAATTTACTTCAGCACTGATACACAAATTGTACTGGATCTGGTTATCCTGGGGGAGGGTGATGTACCCTCCTCATGTAGTAAAATTTGCTTTCTGATGTTGATGTGTTACTGCTCTGTGCTCCCATGTTGTGGCCGGCTCAGCACAACCAAACTTCCTAACTGCATTGTAACCATGCTGTAGTTCTTGGGCATTTAGTGGTGACTTCTGCCTGATTTGAACTGTAAATTAAGGGCAGATTGCTTTAGAGTGAAATTACTGTTTCCTTCTCTGAGAATGCTGAGTGACTAGTTGAAAATCTGAAGGGATGAATTCCCTGCTTCCCCTGGCAGGCAGGAGCTCAGCCATGCCCCGGAAAGCCAAGCTCCAGCATGCCTAACAGGACTGGGCAGCACAAAATGTTTCCCCTTCCTCCTCCTTCCCCAGCTCTCTATACTGAGCATGACATCACATGGTCTGGGATATCCCTGGGTCAGTCAGGGTCAGCTGTCCTGGCTCTGTCCCCTCCCCACTCCCTGTGTACCCCCAGCCCCTTCTGGCAAGGCAGAATGAGAAGCACTAAAAAAAAAAATCCATCTCTGTATCGTCAGCCCTGTGTTGAGCACAAATCCAGAATATGCCCCATACGTGTGAAGAAAATGAACTCTACCACAGCCAAACCCAGCCCATTATGGTATTTCTGTGCTCTGTGTAAAGGTCTCTTGTATGTCTCGCATGCTTTAATGTTCTCAAGATACGAAGGTTTTTTTGAGGCAAGGTGAAGGTGAATGCCAGCCTGTTGGGAGCAGCAAGAGACCGTGGATTGAGATGCACAAAAGATCATTCAGCTTTATAGAATTTTCTTAAAGGGGTCCTGCTGGCAGTTTTGTCCCCTACAAAACAGGTTGGAAGTAACCAAGAAGCTAGTTCTCTTTCATTATGGATAGCTGTCTAGAACCTGATTTATAGCTGGTGTGACTTGCCAAGTCCTCTCTTAGGCTCCTCAATCACCTTTAGGTGTTGAGGTTTCTGCACTGTAACAGTCAAACGAAAGCCATCAGTCTGGTAGTTACTGGTTGGGGGGTAAACTTTATGCAGGCAGATCAGGGGGTGTATTTCTTCTGCTTCACAAGAGAGGATGAGATTTCATTAGGTGTTGCCACTTGCACACTGGAAGCTTCTAAACGATCCCTTATGCCTGTTGCAGAAGTGGGGAAGGTACCAAATCTAGTTCCATGTGGAATTGTCCTAGGGATCTTGATGGCTTACTGAGAAATCTGTGACACCTGTATTTGGGTATCCTTGTGACCTGATGTGATCCGTTACACTTGAGGCACTGACTGTTTCAGTAACCACAGAAGGAAAGAACAAGGCTCAATGAAGGCTGTTTTGGGATAAAGTGAAGTAATGAATGGACTAGTGGTTAGACCATGGGAGATGGTAAAAACTATATTGCTCAAGGTGTTGATGGGAATTCAGCACACAGGGCGGTGGGTTTGAGCATTGGGATAGTGCATTTTCCTTTGTCTCCCTGCTCCACAAATAAGTAGCTCTGCTAGAAGCATCGGACTGAAATGTAGATGCTACACATGCGGGTAGCGGACAGGTTTGATGGTTCCTCAGTGTTCTTTCCTACTGTTTCATCAGATTTTTAGCTAGGAAAATTTTGGATTATGTTTTTCCTTTTTCCTCTTCTGTTAGATTCCTGTTCTGCTAGGCCAGCTGCTTTCCCATGTGCCACTCCTTCCTCACAGAGCGGAGCAGAGATGTTGTTGTCAGAGAATTAAGCGGCAGTAAATTTTTTGGGGGGCTTTCAGGTCAAAATCTGTTGCATTGTCTTTGATGTCTGACTGCATCAAAGGACTACATCCATGTCTGGATTCGAGAAATTATTAAAAATCATTAAGCACGCAGCGTTTTGTCCTTTAGGTTAAACGCTACCAGTGCACCTTTGAGGGCTGTCCCCGCACCTACAGCACCGCTGGCAACCTGCGCACGCACCAGAAAACCCACCGTGGGGAGTACACCTTCGTCTGCAACCAGGAGGGCTGTGGCAAGGCCTTCCTCACGTCCTACAGCCTCAAAATCCATGTCCGGGTGCACACCAAGGAGAAACCGTTCGAGTGCGACGTGCAGGGCTGTGAGAAGGCCTTCAACACACTGTACAGGTGAGAGGGCGTTCAACGCTGTACAGGTGAGAGGGAATTCAACACTGTAGAGGTGAGAGGCCATTCAGCACTGTACAGGTGAGGCCATTCAGCACTGTACAGGTGAGAAGGTGTTCAACACTGTACAGGTGAGAGGGAATTCAGCACTGTACAGGTGAGAGGGAATTCAGCACTATACAGATGTGTCTGTTTCGGTTGACAGTGAGAGGGCAGGTGAGAGGGCATTCAGCACTGTACAGGTGAAAAGGCGTTCAACACTGTACAGCTGGGAAGGTTCTGGTGAGTTTTCCTGTAGGTATGGCTGTTGCTGTTCTGCAAGTTGCATCAGTTTTGTGTTTATGTTTGAATACAATTGTTTTGCTTCTTCCATGCACAGGTATGACTGTAAACCCTGCAAATGTGGCAATGCTGTCCAGAGGGTAGGATTACAGAGCTGTGGTGACATGCTTACTTTCTTTGTATTCCAATAGCATTGAAGGTGGTGCATGAACACAAGGGTCTCTCAGACTTGTTGGAGAACTTTGGAACAAATAGCAGTGACTTTCATGAGCTCATTGCCTTCTGCTCAGGATATGTTAAGCCTTTGATCCTGTCCTGCACATTTGAAAGAATGGCTTGCTTGCCTCAGGCCAGGGCTGTCTTATCCTACCAGTCCTAAGAGGGATTTTTTTGACATGTTTTTTAGGTTGAAAGCACATCAAAGGCTTCACACAGGGAAAACATTTAACTGTGAATCAGAAGGCTGCAGCAAATACTTCACAACGCACAGTGACCTGAGGAAGCACATTCGAACACACACAGGAGAAAAGCCATTTCGGTGAGTTGCTGGGTGGCAGTTCCAGCTTCTGTGGCTCAGGTAATGAGGCACCTGTGCCAAAAGCAGCTGTTACTGCTCTGAATGGATTGGTGTTCTCCTGAGAAATAAGTGGAGGTGGCTGGCTGGCATTGGAGCATGTTTGTTCTCGAGCTCCCACAGCTGCCTTTAACAGTGGGTGCAGTGATTGTCCTAAAAGACAAGAATAGTTAAGGTAGTTTTTTCAGCATAAACCTATGCCATGGTGAGCATCTTTTAAAACACATTGCTGCTCCCTGCTGGGAAGCAATATGAATTCCATGAAGGAGATCCCCCCAAATACTGCCTTCGTGCTTGGATTTTAAAGTCCTACTCAGAGCCCTGCTATGATGTGTGTAGCATGCACAGCAGCTGCTGGGAGATACCTGGTTGCTAACAGTTGAGCCTAGCTTTGGGCCTGCTTATTAGAGTCCAGGGACTATTGCAAAGCATGATCTAAGGTTGTAGCTAATGCATTGAAGGGGGCTGATGCTGACTCTCCTGTGATGCCTCATTCAGGTGTGAGCATGATGGCTGTGGGAAGGCTTTTGCTGCAAGCCACCACCTCAAAACACATGTTAGAACACATACTGGTAAGTTCTATGGTTTTTTTTTTAATTTTCTTTAATTGAGCTTATTCAGTTTATACTAACTCTCATAATCCTTATATTAATTTATAGTTCCATATAATGTGGGAGTGACACTGAGCTGAGTGGCTCAGGTGACACATATGAGGGAGGGGATGGCATCCAGAGAGACCTTTGCAGGCTGGAGAAGTGTGCCCATGTGAACCTCATGGGTTTAAAAAGGCCAAGTGCAAACTCCTGCACCTGCATCAGGCCAGTCCAGATTTTCCATTTATGCAGTTATATTTATGCTTGACAGGTCTTGAATTCAATGGACATATTTTCACAAATGTATCAGTAATGATGCATAACAATTAAATATTGTGTTGTGTGTCAGTTCCCATGGTGAAATGGAAGCACTCACCTGCAGGACTCCCAGGAATACTGAACGTGTGAAGGGGCATTAAATGCCTTGTTTGTATGAAATACTGCTCTCCCAGGTGCTTTAAAAGTGTGTCTAATAGGATGTTTTTAAGTCTGTTAAATGTGTTCTGTGCTGCCTTTAGGGGAGAAACCCTTCTTCTGTCCCAGCGATGGTTGTGAGAAGACTTTCAGTACCCAGTACAGCCTCAAGAGTCACATGAAAGGTCACGAGAAGGGACTTACCTATAATGCACTTCCCAATAACAATGTGTCTGAGGTTAGTAGCACTTCTGTCTGATGCTATCTGTTAGGTGGATATAAACCATACCTTGGGGTAGGAATCATTTGGTCTGCAGCTTGTTCTTAAGGTGTAACATTTAAGATAGGGATTTTCACAGGGAGTTGTAAGTGCTCGCTTTGCCCTGCGTGCATGTGGGCAGCTGTATCCATCAGGCTGCTTTCCCTGTGTGTGCTTCAGTTGGAATCAATACTATGGGGCAAACACGTGAAGTAAAATGGATACTAACTGTGAAGGTTTAATTTTTTTATTTCCTAAAAGTTGATTTGTTCCTGAGCTAATTTAAAATCCTGGGTTATATGACTTTTTGGAAGTACTTTGACAGAGATGTTAAGAATCCTTGATAGTTACTAAATATCATTTGCTTAAAAATCTTGCTCCTTTGATTTTAGAACTGAAACCTAGGTCCCATATAAGCAGAGTATGGACTCTAAAAAGTAATTTAAAACATTTCTGACATTATTCTTTTAATATATAATGCAAATTGTTTTTCTTTTTCACAGGATACAAGTCACTCACTTTGTCTGAGTGATTTAAGCCTCATATCAACAGATTCAGAATTGCGGGAGAACTCTAATCCAGTGAGTTACTGTCTTGGAATTGCCTCATCCTCATCTGAGTTTTGATTTTGTCCTCCAAAATGTGCAGTGCTTAGTTCAACCTGCTCTTGAAGGCTTTGCATCTGATTTTACCATAAGTGTTCTTGCTTCTTGATAAGTGTTGAGTGAGCTTAGATTTTACATAGAGGAAAATTAGATGCTGAGGAGCCTGTGTTGTTCTTTGTGCTGTGGCGTGGGAGCAGTGTGCAGCTCTTGTGTATATTCTGCTCCTCGAGCAGTGTGGGTGACTAGAATTGCATAGTCCAGGATGCAGTCTAAATGGAGCTATTTTTTTTCTGCTTCAGAAAAGGTTCTGCAAGCAGCCAGTTAATGTCTGTTTCTGGTGGAGTACTGCAAGAAATAAGGGTTAAACAAAGTGTGGATGCAGAGGAGTATATTTTACTTTTGAAGAAACTACTTATTTTTGTAGGGATTTTCTCATTATGTTGGTAAATTTGATTATGGGTAATAAAAACTAGGTGTAAATTACAGCATCTAAGTAATATATGTTGGCATTCCTGAAGGTGGCTGGTTCACTGGGGGAATGTTTCTGACATGCACACGCTGCTTCCCTGGGGTTTGTGCAGTTTGTGGAGACCTGAGATACAGCATTGTCTGATGTCTTCCTCTTTGTTTTCTGTTTGTCAGACACATGGACAGGACCTCAGCACAATCTCACCAGCAAGCATCTTTGAGTCTATGTTTCAGAGCCCAGACCACACTGCAAATCAGGATGACTCTCAGCAGACAGGTACCAATTGTATCTGCACTGCTATTAAAGAGAACTTTTTGACAGCTCTGCATGCATGTACTGAATTCATCATTTCAGACTGAAGCTTAATGCCCAACGTAACTCTAAGAAGCAAAAAGAACTTAAACTTCAGCGTTGAAATTCTTTGGTGTTGGGATGCACGGTGTGCACAGACAGTGTGACACTCAGTGACAGGGGAGGTGACCCAGCACACTGTCCTGCAGCCCTGGCATTGGACCTCTCAAGTAGTCCACGTCATCCTGTTTTCAAGGTTCCCTCTGGAAGCTGCTGCACAACCTGGCTGAAAAAAGGCTTATTAGAGAGAGCTGATGAGCCTGATCAGGCTCCGTGTAGAGCCCAGTGTTACCAACTTTCTGAATTTGCAGCTACTTTTAAATTTCACTGTCTAGGGATGTTTTTGGGCACTAGTCTGAAGTTAGGAATGTGTTAATGCTTTACTTGGCGAAAATCCGTCAGCTAGCTGATAAGTTCATTGAAAAAGCGGTTTATTCAGACCTAACGAGAACGGATGTATATATATTTTTTCTGTTTCCCTTTCAGCAGCTGCCTTGATTGAAGGGTTTAACGGCGACGCGGACTCGGTCGCTGCGGTCCCGCCCCCGGCAGGCGACGCAGCCTCGTTGTCCCTCCCCCTGGTCCTGCAGCTCGGCCTCCCTGAGCCCGCGCAGGCAGCGCTGCAAGCTTCGGCAGCACCTGCTGCTCCCTCCACCATAGCACCCAGCTCACAGCCGGCTGCGTTTGGGAACCCTGCAACTGTTTTACAATCCCCAGAAGTGCCTGTTCCTCACAGCACACCGTTTGCAGCCAGTCACCAAGACTTCCTGCAGAGCACCCAGCCTCCTCCACAACCCATCGTGCAGGGACTGTCCGTGGTGGCTGGGGCTCCTGCCCCGCCAGCCCCGAGTGCCGCTGAGCCCCTGCCAGCTGTAGTTCAGACTGTGCCTGTTGGTGCAAACCCTGTTTTGACCAGTAACCCCACTATAACCATTACTCCTTCTCCAAGCACCGCCATTCTGCAGTCCAGCATTGTCATGGGAGAGCAGAACTTACAATGGATCTTAAATGGTGCCACTGGTTCCCCACAAAGCCAAGAACAAATGGTCAGTACATCCAGCAGGGCTTTGGAACAGCTTGAATTGTTCCTCCTGGAGCCCTTGCTTTTGAAAAGGGGGGTGGTTAAAGCTGTAAGATAAACGCCAGGATGCAGTGTGGTATAACGCTTGTCATGTTAATGTGTATACACATCACCAGTGGAATAGATAGGGAAATAAGTAGAGCACAGAGAAACCTGGGGTGCAGAAAGATCTTACTTTCTTCTTTCTTTCTGTGGTAAGATCTTTCCAGTGAGCTATATACGCAGCTGCCGCTCTGCCAGCAGGTATCGGTGTGTTTATCCAGGACAGGGCACCACCAGGCCTGAGGATATAAATGGGCCTTCATCTGTTACTTTTAATGCATAGAAGCACAAAAGACTCTGTAGAGGTTGTGTTTAGGCATTTCGTAATCTCTGTCTCTGCCTAATTTAGACTGATAATGAAAAGAGGTTTTCTGAAAAGAAAATGTTTGCAGTTTTCCAGTAAATCTGGATAGCTGAAAATTCAGGAGTTTTCTCTTTGACAATATTGGTGCCACTTTGGGCTCTCAGCTGCAGGTGGACGTGAGTGAGTGGCTGCAGGTACAGGCAGTGGGAGCACACAGCAGTGTTTAAGAATTCAGTCACTGAATTGCCAAAACTCACAAGCTGAGTTTGCCAGCAAATAATGCAGGGGGTGTTATGCCCAATCTTTAGGACCACTGAAACAATACTTTGAGCCCAGTTTTCCTGTGTGTCTCTGGAATATGCATATAGCTGTTTAGAATTTGAACAACAGAAATTTGATTGGAGTCAATTCACACTTTTTTCTTGTTTGTTTGTTTTTTCTCTTTAAAGCCACAAGTTCCAAAAGTAGTAGAAAAGGTGTTTTTTACCACTGCATTACCAGTAGCTGGTAACACAGGTAAGCGTGACACTGAACTAATTTAAGAAAGCTGATTTCTCTCTCCCTGCTGTGAAGTGATGTAGTTCCATTGTGTTTTGTCTTTGTTTCACCTTCAGGAAACCCTGTTCAGCAGATTGGTCTCAGCGTTCCTGTTATTATTATAAAGCAGGAGGAGGCCTGCCAGTGCCAGTGTGCCTGCCGAGACTCTGCCAAGGACAAAGCCACCTCCACCACCGTTAAGAAGGAATGTTCCTCACCTGATTCAAAAGCTTTGGAGCAGCCAGCTTCCCAGCTGCAGCCTCAGACCTTTCCTTCCTCCTCTGCTCCTCCTTCTTGTGGGCAGAGCAGTCAGATAGTTAACCCTTCAGACTCCCAGACTGAAACATTAAGTGCCATGGATGTATCGGACTTCCTGTCCCTCCAAAGCCCTGAAACCCCGTCTAATATAATTCCAATCGAAGCACTACTGCAGGGTGAGGAAGAAATTGGTTTGAATAGCAGCTTCTCTAAGTGAAGATGTTCCAGATTTTCCTTTGCACCTGGAGAGTAAAACCCTTCTCCTTAGAAGCAGAAACTGAAGGATCAATTCTTATTTCTTCCTCTTTGGAAGTTTTGTGGCTTATTTCTGCTTCACAGATGTCATCTTAGTCACGTCCCAGGTACATCCACCTTTGAGATTCTATCTGAAAAAAGAAAAGGTAAAAAAAAAAAGAAATAGCTAAGTTATATATGAACTGTTTTGGCTGCACTGTCTGTCACTTTTGCTTGTCATATGTGAACACAGAAGTTAAGGTTACTCGTGTGCAAAAAGATTTTAAAAAGGAAAAGGGGGGTTACTTTGTCTCCAATTGCACATCACTTACGTTTGGGATTAAGGTACTGGCAGCGAGTGGGTCTTTGTTACAACTTCTTGGGTCTCTAATTTTCTCCTGTTTCTCATGTCTCTACTAACCATGCACTAAAGGGGAGCCCAGGAAAGGAGATTGCGGGAGAGGAAATGGCAAAGCTGTGGGAGAGGATTTATCTGCAATGTGATTTGAATGCGATTGTCACATACCTGATGAGGAGCTGGTGCCTGGTTTTGCTGTGTACTAATGTTCTTACTAAAGCCTCCAGGAGCTTTGGGGGAGTTTATTTCAGCGGGGCACAAGTACTTTGTGCCTCTAATAGATCTGTTCATTGAATTCCACTAGGACTCAAGTGTGTTGCAGACACTGTGTCACAACATGGAAGCACAGTCGGAGCCGCTGCTGGCTCTGGCTCCAGAGTCTGTTTTCTTGGCTCTCCAAAGGGTACAGTGAGTCCCAGGTGTGGTCAGGTTGGTGCCTGCTGCTCTTTTGATTTCTTAGGTTCTGTTTGGCAACAAGTCATCATCCTGACCCTGGGACTGTTGAATCAGGAGCACGGTGCCTTTGCTGGTTACTCTCATCTTTTGTGAAGAACAACTCTTAAGAAAATTTTGAGAAAGATTCAACATAAATTCAGTTTGAATTCAGTGAGTCTGTCCTTCAGTTGTCCATACATGCTTCTTTTTTTTTCCAGTGAGCTATATAATTTCTGCCTGACTCTGCCTCCAGCCTACTGCAATGCCAGCTTTTTGTGCACGGGGCTATTTCTTGACTAAAAGATGTTACGCAACAGAATAGTTTTTCATATCAAACTGAGAGTCTATATTCTAACCTACTCAGGGTAAATCAAATCCAAACCCCCCTTTCCACCAAAAAGCCTGTAATGTTGCAATAAATGCAGTCTCATTCTAAATGGTTTATTTATGCTGCATTATTTTAAAAGATGTAATTTTATAGTTTTTATCCGTCTTTCTGGCTTTGGCTGTCAGTCTTCTTATGTTAAAGGAAAGAATATTAAATAGTCTTTATTCAGTTTACAGTGTTGTCATTAGTGAGATACAAAGAAAATGACTGTAAGCCAATTAGTGGGGAGTGTCCCTGCACACAATTTAGGAATGCAAACTGTAGTGGATAGAGATCTTTCACTCTTTGTGTTTGATCAGAGCTGCTCTCTGTACCTCCGGGGAGGGGAGAACCCTGTGAGTGCTGCCTGGTGCTCAGCAGGTGTTTGACCCTCCTGTGACCTGCTCACTGTAGCCTGACCAACACTGGCACTGGCTTCAGCGACCTCTCGTGCTGTGCCCTTGAGAATGCACTGCCCAGGCCTGGGTGGAAAGGGGCTGAAGGGAGCTGGCCTTCCCCTCCTGGACAGCTTGCTTCTGGTCAAGTGCAGAAGGGGGAGAGCTGTGTCCCGTGGGGGCAGACGGGTGTGCCAGGAACACTCTGTGCCTGGGATGCACCGTGTGTCTGTGCCAGGGCAGAGAGCTCGGTGTTGGCAGTTGCAGGGATGAACTCGAGGGCATCACACATGCTGGTGGTGTTTCCTCTGGGTGTGTGGCAGGGCTGTTGTAGCGGGGCTGCGAGCCCTGCAGCAACGAGGTTTGGCATCCACAAAACAGGTCAACAAAGAATTTCTAGTTTTGTTCCTGTAGTGGCAGTGCTTGGAGGGCAGCGAGGTGGTGACCCCTTTGCTTTTCTCCTACAGCTTCATTTTGTGCTGCGGTTGGGTTGCATGGCAGCAAGAACTGCTTTGAACACAAAAAAAATAGTCCCAAGCCTGCGTGGTTGGGACTGTCCTCGCAGAGGAGTCTCCTGCCAGCTGCTCTGCATAGAGCTCCACTTGGGAGGGGAGTGAGCGCTGCCTGGGGCTCCCTCGGGTGCCTCTCACTGTGGCCTCGGGCATTTTCTTTGGCAAAGTGCAGCTCTGGTGCTTGAGGGTGAGTGA
This sequence comes from Melanocharis versteri, assembly GCA_013397845.1. Taxonomy (NCBI): domain Eukaryota; kingdom Metazoa; phylum Chordata; class Aves; order Passeriformes; family Melanocharitidae; genus Melanocharis; species Melanocharis versteri. Next base: position 416,427 of record VZTG01004270.1, read on the forward strand.
GTGTGGATGTGTGCCTGTGGGAGACTGCTGATGCAGGAGTGTGCAGATTCCCCTGGAGCTGGGGTTACCTCTGGTGGGGGACAAAGGTCCCAGATGTGGCCTGCACTGTGACAGCTGGGCAATTTAGCAACCGCTTCTGAGCCTTCACAGCCTTCAGGGAGGCTTTTTTACTTTTGCTACTTATGACTTAGTCAACCTAAAACACGCTTCTGGTTGGACCAGAGAGCATCTTCAGAAACTCTTTTGTGACTGAAATGAGTAGAAGAAACTACCAAAGTCTCTGAACTGGGAAGCTCAATGTGGAGCTGCAGTGATGGGCAGCAGTGCCCAGGGTCAATCTCTGCTGTTTCTCTTCACAGCTGCTGGGTTTTTTTGGTGTGTTCCAGGAAAAGCACTATGTCCTGCTGATTCTTTGGTGCATTGGGTTTGCTGTTGCCCTCTCATACATGCATCAGGCAGGCTGCAATTCAGGTGGAACTGTTTAGAGCTTGTACTGAGGCAGGAGCATGTGATTCTGTGAGCACACAGGCTGTGCATCCACTGTGTTCTACAGGTGTGTGCTTTTGTTGTTTGTTGTCCATCTGCTTTCCAGAGTGTTTGTGCTGCGTGTGTCTGAGATGTTTCCACATTTGCATCATCCCCAGCACTGTGTGATCAGACTGTGCTCCAGGGCAATCTGTGCCATGCTGGGGTGGGAGGAGATCCAAGGGCAGCTGCAGCAAAGCCCTGACATTCTGCAAGGCCAGAGATTTTCCTGTCCTCTCCTTGCTGCCCCAGCATTTAGCATATTCACTATTACATGGTTGATAAAAGGAAGAGTTTCTGCCCTTACAGGTCTGGTGAGACGCTGGATTCCCAGAAAAGGGTTGATGTGCAGGAGCCTCTGGGAACAGCATGCCTGCCTCTACAAAGTCTGCATGAACCCCTTTAATTATCAGTCAGAGAGCAAAACTGCACTGCTCTAGGTCACCTGTTTTGTGCTAGTGGGGGTTGACTTGGTCACTCGTAGTTTCCAGATGGGTGTAGAACATGTAAACATGTAGAGCGGGGTCAAGTTACTGACTTCAGTAGCTCTGGTCACCAAGCAAGGACCCAAGCAAGCAGACTTGGCGTGCAGCTGAAGGTTGGAGAAATTGCTTTTCATGCTTGTAGCTGGGGGGGTGGGGGGTGGAAAATCAGCACTGATTGAATGCTGGTACTGAATTACATGAAACAAAGTACGAGTTGGACACTTGTGTAATGCTGAGTGTGCCCAGGAAGACAAGCTCGCAGAACCTCATACTGGTATCTAAAATGCACTTTAGGTTATTTTATCTTTAACCCAATTGCTGCAATTTCTTTTGTATATACTTTCACAAAGTTTATTTTTGCTCTGAGTAAAAGTTAACAGGGGTGTGCAAAGATGAGCACTTAACTTGGTGCAATACCTGTAGCTGAAGATCCTTGTCCCCCGTGGTCCGTGTGTGTCTGTCTGACAGAACAGGTGTGGTGGGTGCTGTGCTGCCCTTCCCCCGTGCCCCAGACAAATTATGCATCGTTAGCAAACGTCCAATCTATGCAAATAACCCTCTGAGAGCACTGTGCTTCAGCAGCCTTTTCTCTCACGCTTTCTGGAGGCTGCTTGTCACTCCTGTTGGACATGCTGTGTCCCTTCATGTGTGTCCTTCTTCCCCTGTCCTCGTTCTGTCACCCACGTTGGGAACACAAGTGACAAGCTGCTCTCAAACAGGCATGTTGCACCTTTGAAATTTGTCTTCAAGATGGTTTCTGATGTCCTGTTACTGCCTTATTTCTTGGGGGTGGCATGGGTAGCCAAGCACAACGTTGTCCTTGATCTGCACCAACGCTGTGAACTGTTTACAGCACTCCTACTCGCAGATAAACGGTTCAGGGCTGCAGCCAGCCGGCCCCTTGGTCTGCAGCTGCAGGGGGAGCTGGGCTGAGTCGTCCTTGGAGGTGGTGGAGACGAGCAGCTGTTGCTGGGTTGGTTCCTGAGGTGAGGCAGCCAGCTCAGCGGGGCAGAGCAGACGAGCTCTGGTGTCGTGTTCTCGCTTCCACCGCTGGCTGGGAGACACCGGGCAAGGCTCAGAACCTCGCCGTGCCTCGGGTCCTCCCCGTGGAACGAGGACAGGGGGGTGTCTCTGAAATGGTTTGAGATCTGTGGGTGAAAAGTTCTTGGCAGGAGTTACCTAAGCTAGCTGGGCAGAACTGTTGGAGTCAGTTTGGACTGTAAGGCAAAAAAGAAGAGCATGTCTTTAATAAACCCTATGAATTTCTGACTGCAGAGTTTTTAACTGTATACTATTTTTTCCGTAACATATTTTGGAAGCAATGTCAAGTTTTTATAAATGTTACCTGTAGTCAACTCTCACGGACAGGGCTGAACTTTTAACTTTTTTGTGTCTTGTCTTGATATCTATCACATGTTCTAGAAGTTGGATTCTGTGTCTGCACTGAGAAATGCAAATTAAACTGGATATTTATGTAGTAGTGTACATAGTCTGAGTGTGTGTTTTTGGAACTTGGTGAAACCCCACACCATGCTGCAGTGGTGTGCAAGCTGGCCAAAATTTGGTTCATTATGCAGTGTACACTTTCTCAAATAAATGCAGTTTCTACTTTTTCTTAAAAAAGATTTTTTTCACATGACCTTTTCCAGCAGACTTGAGGGTGTGTTTGCAGTGCTGTAGTTGCAGTCGCTGGTGTGTTCCTGGTTTGTGACTCTTGTCCTCCCGCTGCTCGGGCTGACCCTGCTCAGTTTTGCCTCACTCAGCCCAAACCCCAGCCTGGCTCCACACCGGGGGCAGCTCCAGCTCCAGCAGAGCTGTCAGGGCTGGGGGGCTGCACTGCCTGGGGCTTTGGAGACGGCTGAACTAAACCCCAGCTTCTCAAGAATGTGTGTATGGTAATAAAGGAATTTATTTAACTCTGAAACATGGGAACAAATGTGCTTACATTGAGCAATGTGAAGATGTTAGTTACAGGTACAGTACTTCCAAAGGAAGAGCATCTCCAAAACCCAAAAGAGTAAATATGAATTTGTATTTTTTGAAGAATGTGAAATAATGGTGTTTGCTTAATTGCTCATTTTGTATGAAGTTAATATTGTACTTTGAAATATCTGCAAAGAAGTGGAAAATTAACCTTTTTGGAATTGAAAGCAATATTAATACTAATGGAATCCTAATTAAATGCTTATTTAAACATTGTGTTATAATAGTTTTTCCTGAGAGTATTCTGTGGGAGAGGAGTGTGAGCATCCTGCCCTGTCCCCTTAGGAATTCCAACCCTGAAAGCCAGTGTTTGGCTTTTCACCCTCCTCCCTTCTCCCATCAGTAGCTCAGCTTGGCCGCTCCGGTGCCGCAGGTGAGGGTGGGAGTAGAAACGCAGAACCGGGGAATCTCCCACCGCAGACCTCCAGCCTCGTCCTGTAGCTGGTTCCTGCTCGAGTCACGCCTGGCTGGCTGCAGGACAGGCTCTGAGCAGGGGCTGAGCAAGGGCCACAGAGCAGCACAGAGGTTTGTGCCTCTGCAGCCTCACCAGCACAGGGTTTGTGCCTCTGCAGCCTCAGCAGCACAGGGTTTGTGCCCCTGCAGCCTCACCAGCACAGGGTTTGTGTCTCTGCAGCCTCACCAGCACAGGGTTTGTGCCTCTGCAGCCTCAGCAGCACAGGGTTTGTGCCTCTGCAGCCTCACCAGCGCAGAGGTTTGTGCCTCTGCAGCCTCACCAGCACAGGGTTTGTGCCTCTGCAGCCTCGGCAGCACAGGGTTTGTGCCTCTGCAGCCTCAGCAGCGCAGGGTTTGTGCCTCTGCAGCCTCAGCAGCGCCGGCCCGGGCTGGTGCTGATCCCACAGCAGCCAGCGAAGAACCAACCTTCGGAACACACGGGCGCTGGGTCGGCGGTGCCTCCTGCTCAGGAGCAGACGGCGGGGTGGGGACACACAGACCAAGCCCGTCTGGCTTTATTTCGAAGTGGAAATTTAATGCGATAAGGCACAAGCGCAGCGAGAGCGAGCGAGGTCCAGGGCCAGGGCGGGGGAGCCCGGCGGTGCCGCCGTCACCGGTCCCTGTGTTCCCCCGGCCCGGCCCGGGCGTTCCCGGAGCCCTCGGTCCCTTCCGCGAGGCCGATCCTCGGTCCCATCGCCCCCGGGGCTCCTCAGGGCCCCGCGCCGCCGCCCGGGCCGGGGCTCAGCGCCGCCCGCAGCGCGGCCATCGCCGCCGTCAGCTCCTCGCAGGCGGCCATGCGGGACCGCAGCTGCCGCTGCCGGAGCTCCAGCAGCTCCCGCAGCTCCCGCAGCCTCCGCGGGTCCTCCGCAACCTGCGGGGAGACGGCGGGGACAGCGGTCACGGCCGGCGCCGCGGGTACACCCGGGCCCCCCGGACCCTCCCGTTCCTCCCCGTTCC
>VZTG01004270.1:428501-445542 GCA_013397845.1 Melanocharis versteri
GATCGTTGATGGAGCAGGGACGGAGAGGGGACAGGGATGGATGGTGGGACAGGGATGGATGGTGGAGCAGGGATGGATGGTAGGATAGGGATGGATGGTGGGACAGGGATGGATGGTGGAGCAGGGATGGATGGTAGGATAGGGATGGATGGTGGGACAGGGATCACCAGCAGGGCAGGAACCACCACGCCTGGCTGATGTGGGAGCCTGGGGCTGGCAGAGGGAGCAGCCAGTGGGGCTCTGCAGTGCCTGGCTGAGGATGGCTGGGATTGCAGTGAAACTAAACTCAGCATCCAGGGTGTTCCTGGGAGACACCGTCAAGGTGCTGCTGGTGTTGGGAACAGGCTGGTCCTGCAGCCAGTGGGGAATGCTGGCGAGATGAGCACTCGGTGCAGAGTCCATGTTTGCTCTGCTTGTGCCCTCTGTGGTTAACGCTCTGCAAATAACTTCTTGGCAATGACTCCAATTAGGCCAGGACATCTCCCTGTAATCTGGATCCCTGTTGTGCTGTAAGACTCAATGCAAATTTAATTTGCTAAAGGTGTATATCAGGCAGCTTTTTTCCTTAAAACAAAACTGAGGGGGAGATATCATTGATGGAAAAAATAATGCAAGTTCATATTCTTCTTACCTTAAGGAAGGAAGAGAGATGCCAGAAAACACGGCTAAATTTACATTTTAATGGGAAATGTTCTGACTGCCTGCTCCGAGAAACAAAAATTGCTTTCTGGATGGGACCCTCACTTTATACCAAAATGCAGGGAATTAAATCCAGCAGCCCCTGATGAGATGAAAGGGATATCTGGAGCCACAGTCCCTGCTACCAGCCAGTGGCAAGAACAAGCCAGGCACTGGTGGTGAGGCCAGGCTGTTGTCCCATCGAGACTGGGGCACAGGCCAGGTGGCTGCTGGGACTAAGGGACATGTCACCTGGCTCCAGTGGCTGGAGGAGTCATGCCAGGGAGGGGAGGGCTGTTCGCTATGTGTTTCAAACCCTGGGTGACCGGGACCCTGCCCCTGCTGGTGTACCCCAGCCCATTTTGGGGGTGCTGACAAAGGGAGGGCTGGCTCAGAGGGGTCTGTCCTCATTTCTGTGTGGCGAGGGGGGGTCTCAGTAGCAGTAACTGCAGTGGCACAAGCGCCACTCCAGCTGTTCCTGCTGGCAGCTGCAGTGGGAGCCTCCCAAGAGCCCGTGCCAAGGCAGCTCTGCTCTCTGGGGTGGCTCTGCCCTCGTGTCTGTTCCTCGCCAGAGCAGCTCAAGCTTGCAGACAGGCCCCAGCAGTCTCTCTGTGGTGTCTCAGACCACCCATGCAGCCAAAAGCCATGCCCAGGAGAAGCTGCTGTTAATTTCTTTGCATCTGAAGGCTCTTTGAAGATGAAAGCACGGTGCAGTGCTCATAGTCTTATCTGTGGCAGGGCCTGTCGCCTGCAGACGTTTCTGGCACATTCACGAGCACAGCAAAGACTCGTCCCTGCTGGGTCTGAGTTTCTGGAGTGTGTCCCCACCCCATATGGTGCTTTTCCAGCTGTCAGAGCCGTTGTATGCAGCGGATGGGATGTAAATTCAGTGTCGTATAGCAAAGGCATCACTCAGACAAGGAGACAACATGCTTATTGGGGATGCTTCCAATCCAATAAAATAAGCAAAATCATCCCTGTTAGAGGCTCAATCAGAGCAGATGTGCTGGCACCCACAAGGCTGCTTCCCCGGGGGAAACAGTATCACTGTCTGGAAACCAAGGCAGTTATAAATCATAGGTGACATTCAATAATTTGTTACTGCCTTGTGCAAAGCACTGCTGCTCCTCTGGGCCAGTCCTGGGCATCTGCCTGGGATCACAATGATTGCAATCTTTACTATCATAATGGGTTTGTCATGGGTTAGATAATGACAAAAGGCTGTGGATGCAGGGGGACACAGATGTGGAGCTGCTGGAAGCAGAGCAGAGCACGGACCACCAGCTACCGCCAGTGTTTGCTGCTGTGGGGAGAGGCGTCCCCAGCTACTGGGTCTGCAGCGCTGAGCAGGGCTGCTCGGAGGCCCTGGTGGCTCTTGTGTGCTGGGACAGAGAGAGGTGGTTTCTCATGTTTTCAGGCTGCCAGGCGTCGGTCCTGCCTCACGCTCCGTCGGCAGCAGCAGGACCAATGCTGTTTGTGGCAGCGGCGGGAGCACTCGCAGCGTGCGCAGCGCACGGCAGATGTTCTGGAGAAGAGATGGAGCAGCTCAAGGCCAGTGCTGGGGATCTGGGCTTCACAGCGATGTGCTGAACTCCTGCCCAAAAGCGGAGCCAAGCTGGAAGGTAGTGGGGTGGGAGCTGTGGAGTTTGTTGGTCACAGACAGGAGCTGTTGGGCTGGAGCTCGGTACGGGGCTGTGGTGGAAGAGAGGGTGTCAGGCCCTTCAAAAACATCAGTGGGCACCTAGTTGGGTCCAGATTACAGGTTTCAGTGCTTCCCCTTGGACAGGCAGTCTTGCACTGTTCTCCCTGGCAGCAGGGTGCTCTGCATTGAAATACAGGGAGGGCTGGGACCCCTCCTACCACGCTGGTGTGAGCAGCTAGTGGTGCTCATGGGGTTGACTTGGGAGCCACACCAGCGTTGAAGAGAATTCTGAGGACTCTGCAATGAATGATCCAGGCCAGACCCAGAAGCAGGTGTCTGAGTTTAACCAGCAAGTTTGTGTCACAAGCACTCTGTGGGCTGGGCTGGAGTGAATGCTATTCCCCCCCAAAAAATCACAGGGAGACAAAACACCTACTGAAACCAAAACTTCCCATGATACTTCAATTGTGAAGCAAAATTTATGTTTTGATTTTGGAAATCAATGGCAATTCACAAATTATTCTCCTGTGCTGCCACAGGTCATCCATCAGTGTTGGTCTCTGGTTGACAGGAGCCATTATGGGTTTTGTTTGGTTGTTTGTTCGACATTAGTGGTTTGTTCAGCTGCTCTCCAGGTCGGTATGGTAATGACAAATTACAGACTCGTGGGCTTTTTTTCCAAACAGTTTTAGAAAATGCAGCTGGATGACATCTTCACAGTGCCACTGAGCACGCCAGCAGCAACACCTGGGATGAAGCAGTGTTGAGGAGGGCATGTCCCCATGCAGGTGAGCACCAGGCGAGTCTGGTGTGGGGCAGCAGGCTGGAGCTGAGAGATGTGGCTCAGACACACTGCTGCCCTTGTGTCCCTTCATCTCCCCCAGATGTTTATCCTTGTGCCCACTGACAGTCTGGAGGGACCAGAACAGTTCAGGGTCGCTGCTGCTTCCTCTCTCTGTCCCACCCGTTGCCCACTGTGTTGGGATCCTGGCTGTGTTAGGATCACCTTTGCTGGTGATTCTTTAAGTGACCTTAGAACAGTCCTTCATGACACCTGTCATGACATGTAGGAGGTCCTGGGTGGTGGTGGGATGCACTGGGTGCCCTTGCGTGGCAATTTTGGGAGATGGAGCAGCAGGTCAGAGCCCATGGGGACACAAAGATGTGGATGCTGAAAGCTTGGTGGCAGAGAGATTTTTCAGTGTCTGCCTGCGTCCATGAGCATTCTCACTTTCTCACGGAGCTAGCTGCAAAACAGCTAGCAAGCTTTTGTAAATAATTTGTCTATCTTGCACCTGTGAGGTGTTTTTGGACGTTGTTATTGTAGGACCAAGGTCTGTTTAGGAAATGTGTGTTTTTAGGATCTAGCCAATAACCCTGGGGGGTGGTCAGCTAAGATCCAATGGCTTTTCTATAACTCCGAGTATAAAACTCTTCTGTATGTAAATAAAGATGGGGCATTTCTATTGAGTCCCTCCGGAGTTCGGTTCTCTCCTTCCTCCCCGGGCCGTGTCCGTCATTGCAACACAAAGAATGTCCCAAGCTGGGGTGGGTGTCCCTCAGGAAGGGGCTGTGATGCTGGCACTGGAGCCACCCCAGACTTGCTGGGCTCTGCGGGCGTGGGGCTCTTTGCCAGCACCAGGCCTGTGCTATTATGGGCAAATTACCTGCAGAACGCTTTTTTAATCTTGAGAGAAAAAACTTGATTAGTAATTATTGGTGCAGAACACTTGGGGAGTCTCTGCAGAGAGCAAGGACAGGCTGTTTCACTGGAGCTGCCTGTCAGTTTTGTCACCTAATTATAAGACTGTTCCGTGCCAAGACTCTGGACAGACAGAGGAAAAAGTCCTCAGTGTAATTGTATTGGTCATATTTTATAGCCACTAATTACTTGCTTTGCAATTAGCATTTTTCTGGCTGGCTGGGGAGCTGTCACAGCCCTGGCTCATGACACATAGCTCAGTGCTTCCCGTGGCACAGCTTCCTGGGGCTGGCAGGGAAGGGGATCAGGCCCTGGGTGGTCAGTCAGCAGCCCCACAGCACAGGAGGGAAAGGGGGGCTGGCCATCACTGGGGTGCAGGTGAGGGATGTGATGGTGTCCAAATCTGGGACAAGATGCTGGGTCTGGGTTTGATGGCTCCACCTGAGCTCAGTGTGATCACGAATCAAAATTCTCATGTGAACTTTATCAGCATCCATAAATTCTTCATTTGTCACTATTAAAGATACGTCAGCATTCAAACTCTGGTTTATAGCTGGGAATTTACCTTGTATATTGTCTCTGATACAATAAATATTCTTGTCCAAAGCCCATCAGGCAGTTTTCTACTTATTAGGAATTAATGACTCATGAAGCAGAGCCAGAACAGGCTGTTGGTGTGAGTGAAGGGAAAGCTGTGGCTATTGGGGTTTCCCTCCTGAGGAATTATGAAGGGACCCCGATAAGCAGATAATTGGGTCAGTCCACCCTCTGAGCTGCACCTCCAGGTACTCTTCTCTTACATCTTACAATACATATGTTAAGCCTCTGGTTCTCTCTGCACTGGCAAATCTTCAAAATCCTTCACCTCCAGGAAAGACCATCTGCTGCTGCAGCAGCATGGAAACAGATTTCGGCAAGCAAAAACTTTAGTTTATCATTTTAATTCAGCCCAATGACAAAAGTTCAGTAATTTATTGTGCCTTTCGCAAGGTTTTTCTCTAAGTCTCTGTATGGCTGGTGTTTGTTTGGGAAGTTTCAGGGATTTTGTGAGAGAACTTGTCTGGTCTGAAACCACCCTGGGCTGATGTGCTGTGCTGATGCTTTTCCATAAACACATCAAGTCCTAAACTAAAACTCTTCCAACAACTAAATTAAATGGAATCAAAGATAAATCAGCAGTTAAATGCATTTGTGGTGTTACTGGTGGGCTGAGGATGATGCGGCAGCGGGAGCTGCAGCCTGGCATGTCCTCCTGGGGCTCAGAGGAGGGACGGCTCTGAGAGTGGTTGTTCTGAATTGTTTGTCCATTTGCTGCTTCCCTTTGGCTTTGCAGAAGAAGTTTTGCATCCCAGTGCCTGATTTGTAGGACCTTTGCTCACTCACTGGGACAAGCTTGTATTTTGGTTAAAGCATTATAGAGGGATACAGTGTGATAGAATGTGCAATGTTATCTTTAAGAAGCAATTATACTTCATAATATGAATTAATTAAAACTTTACACTTAAACCAAGTAGCTAATTACAGACCCTTTAGCTTAATAGAGTGTGGGAAGGGATAATATAAATGGTAATTATTGAGTTAAGCAGAATGTAATGTGCATCCAGGGCTCACCTGGGACATCTCAGTCAATACTCAATTATTTCACTGCTCTCTGAGGTCTGCTTGGCACCTGAAGGCTCACGCTTCCCTCCAGTGACATCATCAGCACTGGGATGTGCCTGTGGCCCAGGCACGGGGATGAGCAGTGCCAGGGCCAGAGAACATCTCACGAGGCTCTCAGCCCATGCCCGACCTGCCCACCTCAGCCTGCAGCATGCGCTGGCGGTGCAGCTCTGCCCAGCTCCTTCCTGTGGCCTCTGCACAGTGCTGGGACCTTGCTGCTTCCCAGCCTGGCAGAACTCCTTGGGGTTTCTGCCATCGCTCTGTTCTGCAGGGAGGTAGGAGTGTTCTGTGGTGCAGGTCTGTGCCGCTGGCAGAGCCTCCAGCCCTGTGCAGCCTGTGCCCTGCGAGACCCCGTGCTTCTCCAGCACGCCTTGATCGAGCATCATTCCTGGCATTGCACAGCCCTTACAGTAACACAGAGGAGAAATTCATTTAGCAAGGCTTGAGGTCAGATTCTGAGAGTTAACAGCTGCGAGGTCAGGAACAGAGAGTTACAGGAGGAAACAAAACACAAACCATAGCCCTACACCCAGTGTGGGGGACAGGCTGCTTCCTCAGCTCCAGTCGTGGTGCTGCAGGGCCCCATGTTACTTACATTTGTGGCCAGCAAAAACAGAGGCAATGCTCCTCATGCCTTCCTATCAGATGGGAATGGATGGGAAGCCGTCCCAGACCAACTGCCACATTCCCTTCTGGGGATGTCTGGTGAAGTAAACCTTTCTGCAGGCATGTGGTAGCCCTGGAGAGCTGTCAGCACTGACCACAGCCATCCTGGCACTGCAACAGCGGCCCAACAGCTGATGTGAGCTTAATGACTGCATGTGAATGTACTGACTGGCAGGCACTGGGACTTGCTGGCTGGGGAACTGGAACTTGACACAAAGCCAGAGGTGTCTGGCTGGAAAATTCTGGCTTGTCTGGGAAAGGTCACTGTGATGCTTCAACACTTGAGCTAGTTGGATGATGAACAGCTCCAAAAACCCGGCAGTAAATGGAAAGTGGGATAAAATGTCCCACGGGTTCCTCAGCAGGTGCTCTGGGCAGGCTGGCACTGAGAGAGGCAGGGCAGGATCCAAACTGCACCCGCTGCAGGCAGAGGTGAGACAAGCTGCTGGCCAAAACACAGCGAGCTGAGATGGGAGTGAGGAAGGGCTGGGTGAGGATGGCAGCTGCAGGCAGCTCAAGGGCCTTCAGGCTTGCTGTGGTGAGGGCTCGGTCCTGTCCCTGCCATGGCTGTGGCTGGGAGAGGTGCTGGGAGGGATTGTGGCAGGAGAGACCCTCCAGCTGCTGACGTGGTGGGGACAGGTCCTGCTGGCTCCCAGTCCTGCAGCAGAAAGTAGCACTGCCTCCTCCCCTTCAAAGGCAAAATGCTAATTTCTGTCCGAGCAAGAAGAGTCACAAATTGCACATCAGCCCCTTCATGTGTGTGCTCCATGCAGCACCTCTGCAAAGGGTTTGAAGAGGGATGAAAACCCCCCGTTGAGAAGAGAGGCTGGTTAAGTATCTGAGTATGGTTCTGGCTGGCAGCTGCTCCAGGCCTGTGGTGAGGATCTCAAAGCCTGGGGTGCTATCAAGGGTCCCCAAACATCTGCAAGGGAAGAGCTTCTTTAGAATTACTAACAGTGGCATCCTATGTCCTCTTTGGTCCATGCTGATGTTTGCTGAAGGATATTGGAAGAATTAGTAGAGCTATTTTTCTTTAATCCTGTCCCAAGTGACAGCAAAATCAAACTAAAAGGCAGGAGATCATGTGCTGCTGTTTTAGGCAAGAACCCAGTGGTGTTAACGAAGGGTTTTACCATTATGGGGGCTGTTTGATTCAGAGAATAAAATAACCCAAGGTAACAAAGCTGGATGAATTAAAAGCTTAACAGCATGAAAAGGAATTATAGCCCCACAAATTCTCCAGGGAACTTGTCTGGGCTATCCCCCTCCTCCTTGAGACCAGTGACACTGCCAGCCAGCACTGTCCTTCCCACTGGGGCTGTTCAGTGCTTGGTTGCTGGATTTACCCTTTCTAGGAAAGAGGTTTTAGGGGCAAGCAGACGGTGGCTTTTGGCAGGGATGCAGCATTGTGTGGCTGCTGGGAAGTTCGAAGAGCCAGGATACCATTTCTCACTGTTTGTGGTTTGACTTTTACTTGACGAGTCAAGGGATATAAATAAATGGGCTGTGTTTGCAAGGGTGATGCTTCTGCATCTCTGACTGGCATGAACAAGGGCTGGGGGGGGAATAGTGGGTAGGGATGTTTCTGAGAATTGTCTTTGGTCTCCTTTCCTGGCAATATCAGCAAGCTCTCCAGCACCGCTGCTCTCTAATCTAATCAGATCTGGGGAAACAGGATTTGCCGCAGTGTCTGACCACTTAGATACCCACCAGCAGAGTAAATACAAGACATGTTCTGTGAGAATGGCCAAAAGCTATCCCAGCCCCTTTTAATGCAGAGACAAGACCTCTGGAACCTGGACTTCTCCCTGCTTTGGGCTGCTGCTCCTAATTCCACCACTGCTGGCCTTTAGCAAGACTCTGCAGGTGGGTTCATTGATACAGAGGAGGATTTGTTCATGGGGAACTCAGACCAGGAGGTGTGCAGCCCCTTCCTTCTCAGGAGCATTTATGGGTGTCTTCCACAGTGTTTCCCTTTATGATTCTTGATTAGTAGATAAAAGGCCATTTCTTCTTTTAACGGAGTCTCTGATGTTAATGGTCTCCCTCCAATCAGATTAAGGTGTTTTTGCCTGTTTTACTCGAATGGATGATTGAGAAATATCTGGTTCACAGCTGGCTCCTTGCACTCTCACTGTGCTGTGCTGCTGCCACTGAGACACTGCTGGGAAATAAAAAAAAAAAAGGCTGGAGGAGTTCACCCCCTCCCTTCACAGGGGGTTCAGCACCCTCCTACCAGCCTGGGACCATCCGAGAAGGACATGGAGAGTAGGGGGAAGGCTGTGCTGGGGCTGTGCTCACCCCACTGATCTCCTGAGGGCAGCGACTGCCCTCCCTCCCCTCATGCAGTGGGAGCTGTGCTGCCCTCCCTGCCTGGTCCTGTCCTCCCTGCCTGTCGTCCCTGCCAGCCTCTGCCATGTGCCATGTACAAGGGCAAAGCAAAGCGCTGGAGTCTGCTGGATAATCAGAACTATTAGATGCATTTCTGTGTGCAAGAGGGTGTGAAATGCAGATGGCTGGAGGGCCCTGGGGAGCAGGAGAGAACAAGGGGGGACGTGCCCATGTCTCTGCTGAAGGCATGATGGAGCACTGGCTGTGGTTGCTGGCCTGGGGGTCCTGGTGTCTCTGAGCCCTACTCAGCCACGAGCATCTCTGACTTGCACAGAGCAACTCCCCAGGCTGTGGTTGGTCCCACTGTATTAACAAGGCACCACTTCTGCATTTTAAGTGTGTGCTCCTTGATATTGTCCTGCCTCTAAATGATCCTGGAAATGCATTGCCTACTTAACTACTTTTTAATTAAAAGTCAGGGATATTAGAAAAGAGAAATCAATTCTTGTCACAATTAAGACTTGATTTGAACTATTGCGGCATGTTTCAGTGAAGGATCCTCTCTGGGCTTATTGATCTGTATTGTCATAATGTCCAGGTTATTGCCATGGCTCAGACAGTCTTAAATGAATATTTCGCCTGAATTATGTATGTTATCTGGCAGGCAGAGGAGGCTGCCTGCTGCCACTCAGAGCCTGCAAGGCTCCCTGGGCCCCCACGCCTGCCGACTGTGGCCTGGGCTGGGATGAGCACCTTGTCTCCTGCAGCATCAGGCTCCTCTGTGAGCCTGGTGATTGCACCAAGAGCCTGGTGACTGGTCGGGCAAGTCAGGTAGTCTTGGGGTTTGCAGCCCCAGGAAATGTCCCAAAGCTTGGAGGCAGCCACAGGGCAGCCAGTGGCACCAGATGAGCAGGAACTGGCAACTGGCAGTGCCCACGGAGGGTCCTGCACCCGGTGCAATGTTGACGGGAGCTGGAGCAGGACCAGGAGGGCAGGCAAGCACGGGGGCTGGAGCCTTCCCCACAGGTGGCTGTGGCTCCCCCAGCCATGGAAGCCTCCATCTCCCTCTCCTTCTCCCTTTCCCTCTCTTTCTCTTCCTCCCTTTCCCTCTGCAGAGAGGGGCTGGTGGGAGGTCTCCAGCAGTCTCCACTGTGAAAGTGGAAGGAGAGTAGGAGGCTGATTAATCAAAATCTAATATGATGAAGGACCTTTTTAAAGGTAGAAGATGTCCCAGTTATGGTTTGTCTGCCCTTTAAAAGTTCTTGAAAACTAAGGGGTCTTAGAGAAAAGACAATTGATTTCTCGTGGTTCCTCTTGTACCTTGGGGCAGAAAGTAAATTCAAAGGGGCCCTGCCATGAAAGGTCAGAGTCTGCTGCTGTGGCTGATAATGAGATCTCTCAGAGATAAATCAAAACACCTGGATTGCATCACAGAGCAGCTACTGGTTTAACCCAAGATTTGGAATCAGGAAGAAGAGAGGGCACATGCTAAACCTTGCCTGCTGTGGAAGCAGAGGTGGCAGCAGTAATGCTATAGCCCCCATTATGTTGGTGCCAGGGCTGTTCTCTCCTGCCTGGTGGTGCCTGGCACATCCAGCACCTCCCCACAGTTTGTGCAGAGCCTCTGGCCACCACTAATGTACTTTTTATGTCATCACTGCTCCCTCACATGCAGTGGCACATCAGCAGCAGTTCCTGCAGCTGTGCTCTCTTCTCCCTGTGCTTCCCCCAGTCCTGTGACCTGCATCCCCCAGACTTAGGGGCTGGGGAAAGAGAACCCTGATGGCCTTGACAACACTCCTTGTTAACCAAGGGCCATGCCTTCCAAGGCTGCAGCCCACTAGGTCCCATTTACTTTGTGATAAGTAGGATTCACATAATAACTTTTGGCTCGTATTAATGCTTTTAATCTGCAGACCTCAGAAAGAGATGAGCCAGAGAAAACCAGGAGAGAGATGCTCAGGAAAAAAGAAAAGAAGCAGAGGAAAGTGAGTAGGATGAACTCTTTACCTCTCTATCCCATTAGCATGTTTGCCATGGATTGCAAAATCCTGTTAGGCACAGGCAGCCTGCAGATCTCGAGGCAGCGCACAGCCTGCGGTATTAGTGGTGGCTCTGGCTCTGCAGCGGTGCCAGGGCTCTCCTCGAATGCTGGCTGCCCTCAGGGTGTTGGGGAGGGCTCCAGCACAGCCTGCCCCTGGCTCCAAGTGCCTCCCCCTCACTGGGACTCCCCAGCTCCGATATTTGTTGCTCTTCGTTTTGGGTTCAGTGACCCTCAGGCTCTGTGTTCATGCCTTTGCTGTGTGACTAATTGTAGAAGTGTCTAATCCTCTTCTCCAGCAATGTCACTGTCATGCAGCCTGTGATTAAACATGCTGTCAGCTGCTGCTGTTTACAGATAACAATGCTGCTTTCTCTCATTCCTACACTATCAGGCTCATTAGGAAGGTTTATGGATAAATTAGTCAGTCTGGGATTGAATAATGTCTGAAATGCATGCACTGAGAACTGCACCTTCCTGCTCTGGGTAGCCAAATGTGACGGTGACCTGAACTGCTGCATGGGGCAGAGGCCCAGCCCCACACCAGGGTGACCCCCAGATCTGGAGCCTAATTGCTGTCCCCATGTGGGCTCTCTTCATGGAGACTCTTCCAGGGGTGAGGCCCCCACTTCTGGTACCAGGCTGGAGACAGCAGTAAGTGTCTGGTTGACAAAATCCTCTCTGCTGCTTCATTACAGCAGATTCTGCAATACACATAAAAAGAGGCTCTTTTCCCACTCTTATTGCATGAAACACTCATACATTTCCAGGGAAGGTTCCTGGTAGGCTTGGCTCAATACAGCAGGAACAAACTGCAGCTGCAGATGGGAACAGGTTGTTTCTGCCATTTGTTATTTTTTTCCCTAATTATGATGCAGATTGGATGCTCTCTCCAGCATTCCCTCCCTTTCTGTTTATTCAAGCAGGATTTTTGTGAACCTGTACGCCAATTTCCTTCTGGGCCTGCAGTGCCCCATTAGAATGGAGCAGAATTTATTGCTTTCCTGAGGTGCAGCCCTTTCCCCAATCCCCCTCCACCACTGGCCAGCGCTGAGCCGGGATGGGAGCAGGACTGGGATGTGAGGATCCCTCTCTCCATCATCAGGACAGGGCTGGCAGGACCCCCGTGGCAGGTATCCTGGGGGATGGTGTGGCTGGCAGCTGGCAGTCCCTCTCTCCAGGGCTGCACCTCGCCCTGGCAGGGTGGCAGGAGGAGCAGAGGCGCCTGCAGGCATGGAAAGCTGTCCTGCTCTCTGCTGAGCAGCGGGCAATCTGTAATTACTGGAGAGCTTTCAGGGAGCTGGACACACCATGCTGGTGCCTCATTTAGAGTCTGCCCGAGTGGTGAGTCCTGGAGTGCAAAATGCATCTATGAATTAGGCACAGCTGGATTAAATTGCTAATTATAATTTGCAAAGTGTATTCCCTTCTTCTGTCATGGACAAATGGAAAAGACTCACTCTGCATGACCTCCCTGTCACCCTCATCCCGTGACGAGGGGGATAATTGGTGAATGTCTTGTGGTGATTGAGTTACCAAATGAGTCCTGAAGTGTCTTTCCTCATCAGTGTGTCATGCAAGTTGCATCTCTGATTTGCCTGATGAGTAAGAGCCAGAGCAGCACCACTTCATGGAAATCCACAGCAGTTAAGGGCCCTTGTTGTTATCAAGGGGCATTTACTGCCATGTTATTGAGGGGCCAAGAAAGTTAGAAATCTTGGTAATGCATTTTAAATGGTGATCAGCACAAAGATATAAACATAAAAAAGCTCTTAAGAAATAGAGGAAACACCATGAAACTGGGGAATCCAGGCCCAAGGTGCACTGGCACTTTGGGGTCACCCTTCAGGTTGCACAGGGATGCTCTCCTCAGGAAAGTGTGAACCAGACTGGCACTTACTGAGTCTTCAAATTAACCAAGGTTTGGGTTGCAGATTCAGTGCAGTGCAGCTCAGAGCTGCAAGGGAGGTTTGGGAAGAGCTCAAGCTGTGGAGGGAGCCTGGCACCAGGGCAGGCACTGGCTGTTGCTGTGGCCACTCTGGAGCTTCTTCCCTGGCACTCAACGCTGGACACTCACTTCAGAAGCCACACAACCAGCAGGACCAGCCTGTCTGAAACGCCTCTGAGAAGGAGTGATGGCCACATGCTGCAGATCCCTTTGTGAAACATGACCAGCCTGCCGTAAGACCATTTCTGATGTGACTGAAAATGAAAATCCTGACAACAGCACTTCAAACGGAACTGCTGCAAATCTCTATAAGTGGTTTTAATGAAACCAGCCAGGAAGAGGGGAGCAAATCAAAGGTAGGACAACTCCTTGGTTCAAATTACTGTAACTGGTATCAAAGTTACGTTAGTGGTTGTTTGCACCACTATACTTGAGGTACATCCTCGTTTCTCCCTCAGTTCTCAGAGGTTCACACACATGAGCTCTCACTCTGCACCTCTGCCTTTCAAGCAGAGCAAGTGAAGCCACAGCAGAGGGGCAAGCTGAGGGGGAAGAAGCCTGTGGGGTGCTGGCATCCTGCCCTGTGCTCAGCACCACCAGCAAAGCAGCTCTGAGGGGCAGGACCTGCCTCCTCCGCGAGCCTCCCCACCGCTCCCAGGGGGAGCAGATCCCACACACGACTCCTGAGCTCAGCGCGTGCCTCCATGTGCCCTTCAGGCTCTGTCACCAGACTGCGACACCTGGATCCCTCCTGTCTGGTTCTAATTAACAGCGTGTGGTAATTTGTCTCTGGTTGAGTTGGAAATTAACACCAAGTGGATCCGTGTCCCAGGCAAAGGCGGGGTTCATACTGATGATGACAGAACAGGGTATGACTTACATAACTGTAATGATATTATGCTGCCTGGAGCTCTGGATTTTCTCAGTATGTGATGAATGTGAGGCATTTAAAAAAATTAGACACTTACTCTATTTTACATTATTTTCTAGAACGTGGATATCTGTGGGCTGTCTGGAAATCCATTAGCAAGAAATGTAAAGATGCTTAAAGGCATTTACCCAGATTAGCTGCATTTATGCAGTCAAGGGTCTTTTATGTGATTACCTTAAAAGCTAAAGAACTGCTGCAAAACATTTATAGTGCAGACATCCTGAAACAAAGAGTACAGATCTGACAGAAAGACAGAGCTGTTAAAAAACAAGTGCACAACTCTGGTTGCTTTGTATTTGGAGACAAACACCCCAGAAGGTAGAAGTGTTTTCCCTTTGCAGCCCTGGCCGGGCTGTGCAGCTTTGAGCATGAGATTTATGGGGAAGCTTTACATGAACTCTCATTTTCACTGTGATTTCTGCCAGTTAGCAGGAGGGGATGAGCAGGGATGGGCCAGCACTGGCTGTGATGGAGTGCTTTGCCCCTGGGAAGCAGTGTCTGAGCCCTGGGATCAGCTCGGGGTGGCAGACTGGTGAGGTGACATTGGGACTGGATTGTCTGAGCCACTTTCCTCTGTGGGATATTCCCCAATGCCAGGCACACTTGTGCTATATTGCTGCTCCTTCCTCTGCTCTGGCTTTGCCCTTGTCACAGCAGAAGCAGCAGAAGTCCTGGAGCATGTTTGTGTGACATGCCCAAAACAGTACAAAATTGCAGAAATCCTCAGTTTTTCATTGTACAAAAATATTTGCAAAGTGTGGAAGAGAAAGGATAAGTGCAAAAGCTTCCATGAGGTTTCTGCCTGCTCTGTCTTTTGTCAAGGATTGCTCTTTCAGCTGTACATGGAGGCCTGCATCCTCATGGCTCCTTTGTCCTTTAGCATAAAAAGCAATTTGTCAGCAAAAGAAGTAAAGTTTTGTTTTTCAGTACAGATCTGTCTGTCCTCCCACTGAGACTTTCAACTCTTCATCTCAGGAATTGATGGTCTTGGTTTCTGATTCTCTTTCCTTAGTGTTTGTATTGATTTTTTTTTTTTTCAGGAGGGTTATTTTCACTGTGGTGTCAAAACTATCCTTCTGTCTCCACTTACAGCAGGTAATAGCTCAGCTTGGCCAATTACACATTTTCTGGGCTAGCCCCGCTCTTTGCACGAGTTCCCTTGACAATCTGGAGCCTGGATGACCTGATGTCTTTGCTTTCCCTTTGCTCTTTCTCTGCAGGCTCCAGTCAGGAGTGGGGAAGGGCAGCAGCCCCAGAGCTGGATGTGAGCAGCAGAGGTGACTAGACAACCTGGAAATTCCTCTTTCTTCTCCTGCAGATACTGGCCCCTTGTTGTGCTGCTCAAGGAGCTGGTCAGCTGTGCCATCCCGGGACAGCATCCCTCTGTCCCATCCCTGGCTTGGTTCTGGGCTCGTGAAGAAATCCAGTACTGTTGCTCTGTTTTCTTCACTCCAACAATGGCTTTGTCATCTGCTGTTGCTGAAACAAAATTCATGAGATCATTTCCCCAAAACACGATACTTAAAATCTTACTTAAAATACCTCTGGCTGTTATAACACCAAGATTTTATAAGTGCTTGGAATAATATTTCAGATAAATGGAAAAGCTGTGTGCTTTTAACATGACAGACCCTTCTTCTAGTAAAACACATCTAGCATCACATTCTCCATACACTTCCAAAATCCTCTTCCCTGCTTGGCTCCTCAGTGACAGGAAAGTGTACACGCCTGTGGGGCTTGGTGGTGAATGGAGCTGTCCCAGTGGTCTGGATTGATTTGCTTCACAACACTGCTACCTTCTGCTGTCCCAGCAGCGAGACCCAGTGCGTGAATACTAAAAGGAAGCTTCTGTGCCTGGAGGCAGGCAAGCGAGATCCCGTATATTACACTGTGAGAGCTGTGTGTCATATTAGAGCAATCTGGCTTTAAAGGGCATCTTTCAAGCACAAACTAGCTTTTTCCCACACTTGACTGATCACACAAATAACTGTGATTAAAGGTCAAGTGCCTGGGTTTTTCTATTTTACTCCTTAAAAATTTATATGCGAAAGAAAACCTAGAAGTTAACATAGCATGAAATTGTTATGCAGTTCTGAGCCTTTAACGACAACTAAATATCACTTTTCTTCCTGGGTGGCTTGAGAAATCTTCAGTAATAACGGGTCACTTCTTCTGGTTTCCACTTGAAGAAGATTATAAATAAACCCTTTTACTTCCCTGCTCTGTAACATGCTGGAGGGAGGGTTTTGATTGCGTGAACCTGTGCCCCCAGTCAGCACGGCTGTTCCTGGTCTCACCGGGAGCTCCTGGGCTGCAGGTGCACGGCAGGAGGGGCTCCAGTGCTGGTGCAGCAGCACACGAAGCACTGATCCATGCTGAGCTCTCCCAGATGGGAAGAACATTGATTGATGGATGGCAACTTCCTCCCCAGTAAAGTTAACAGAGAGAAAAGGTAATGACCATGTTTGCAAAAGAGCTGAGAAATGAAGGGACAGCTGGAAACATTCTCTGGCTCCAAGCATCCAGCTGGGCTTGGCCTGTGGTCCGAGCACCAACTCCCGTGAGCAGGAGTTGGGCATTGGGTACCAGAACCTGGCCAGGCTGTGCTAGATGGAGGCTCAATATTTTAACTTCAGACCTGCAATATTTTACATTTGACACATATTCATAGCAAAGGGGAACATCCCACAGGAACAAATGCTTGCTATCATGGTATCTGCCATCCGGGGGGAAACTGGCGGGCATTCAGCCTGACTAAACTGCAGGAACCTGCAACACCTATAATTAGTAATAATCAAACCACGTTGAGTTCCTCCCCTGACACAGGAGGCTCTGGGCCTGGTGGCAAATACCTCGTCTTCCGTGAGCCAAAAATTGAAGAATTGCCTCCCCCAGCCCAGGCAACCGCCCTGCAGCCACAGCACTCTCCTGAGTGTGGGTCTGGCAGCACTCACCCCACCTGCGGCTGCCTTTTCCTGGGGTTTCTGTCTGGCCATTTTTGCTTTCGCAGCAGTTACTGGGCTTTGGAGGACCTCGACATGAAGCTGGGAATTGAATTTTAACCCAGAAAGGCAGGACAGAGGGCTCGACAAAACTGACACTCCTGGGCATCGCTTGCAGGCCAGGGCAGGGATGAGACCTGCCCCGCTGCACTCCTGGGCCCGCTTGAGGAGGAAGGGGGCTCTAACCTAACACTCTTGCTCGCTATCAGCAGCAGGGAGCAAACACCGTGCGGGCATGGGGACAGCACAGCACTGATGATTACGGCCGCAGCACCTCGGCATCAGCGAGGGCTGCCCGTGCCCTGGGCAGCAGTTCCAACAGCCCAAAGCTCGGCACGGCCGGGTGCAGCCCGTCCCCTCAGGAGCCGGCTCCTGACCGAGCCCAGCCGGGTGCAGCCCGTTCCCTCAGGAGCCGGCCCCTGACCGAGCCCCGCCGGG
>VZTG01004270.1:445812-528771 GCA_013397845.1 Melanocharis versteri
TGCCGGAAGCGGCCGGCTCGGCTCGGCTCGGCTCGGGGGTGGGGTCGCTCCGGGGCTGGCCGGACGGGTTGTGGGGCGGATGTGCCGCCGCTCTCCGGGGCGCGGAGACCTGCCGGAGGAGCGGGAGAGGACGGAAGGGTCCTCGTGGAGTGACCGGGTCAGCCCGGGGTGTCCCGGTCCCCGCGATCGCTGGAGGCACTGGGCAGCGCGCTGGCAGTACCGTGACAGGGAGACGGTTCGAGCCCTGCGGTCCGTGTTCGTGGAGGTTGCACTGTGAGGGATGGACCCCACCGGTCCCGGAGGCGGGAAGAGTATCTCGGAGCATCCCGGAGCGCTCCGAGCGGAGCGGTGGTCAGGGATGTGCCCGCCGGGGATGCGCCGCCGCGCCCCTTGTTACCGGCGTCTGAGCCCGAGGCTCAACCTGCCGGTCGGGGGCTGTGGCTGTTTGCTGGTTGTGGAAGGATCGTGAAGCTGTGAACTGAGGGAAATAGCTCTTCCTGTCGAGGACAGAATTGGCTGTTTTGTGGAAAAAGGGTGTCGTTTGCCAGGGAAATCCCTCTTTCAAAGCAGCTGCTGGTACCTTTCGGTTCCAGCATCCGCACGCTGTGGGCATGGTACAGTGGCAGTGTTGTCTGTGGTGTCTGAGGAATCGTCTCTGGGATGGCACAGTCGTTAAGGTACTGATCAGGTACCTGTGAGGTTGTTCGGGGTGTGCAGGGAGTGCTTCATGGAGCGTGGTGCTCACACGGTGCGCCCATGGCTGGTGGAGCTGCTCCCATCCCTGGGACCTGGCACAGCATGCCACTAAGCTTCCCAATGCATGGATTGGGTGGGTTTTACTAGCATTTCCTAGTGGTTTTCCTAACATGCTGTCTTCCCTACAGTTGTCCTGCTGGACTCAAAGGAATCGCAGGCGGAGCTGGGCTGGACCTCTCACCCATCGAACGGGGTAAGCAGGGGGGTGGGACTGTCCCTCTGCGCCACTGGAGAGGGTGAAAGGCTCTGTCAGCCTCTTGGTGCTCAGCAGCATTTGAAGTCCTGTGGTATGAGGGCTTTGCTTGCCACAGAGCTGGGCTGGGGGCTGGTAGCCACGGGACCTCCTCATTCAAGGTCGATAGGTAGCTTGGCATGATCAGTGCCAGGAGCCCCTGGGAGCAGAGTGAGGAGTGAGGCACTGGCTATGTAAGCACTGCGACTGGCGTGGAGTCCCTCCTCAAAATGGATTTTACACTACTAAAACAAGCAAATAAACACAGGCTAGTTAAGGCTTTGTGTTGTGGTTCACACACCCGCATGAGCACCAAGGGTCAGTCAAACCCTTGGAATCCAAGGGCTGTGGCTGGGGAAATCACTGGGAGCTGCGTCACGTAATGTGTGTTTCATCAGCCCCTGGCTTTGCTGCTGGTGTTGGTCTAAAGCCGTTTTCAGTAAGCTTGGAGTTGTGCTCCTTGCAGCTTTGGATTCATTTTCCCAAATGGAAACAAAGCGTTCAGAGGGAAGAGCGATAGGTCCTGGAGTCATCTGTGTGGCACAGCTGTTTGTTTGTGGGATAAACTCTGTTCTGGGTATGTTTTGGCTATTTTGCATAAATTTACCCCCAGAAAGAATTGCTTTGGGAAATTGCCAGGTCATCATTCAGGCTGTGGGGGTTGAATCATCATTTCACCCATCAGAATCTCTGCTGATAGCTTTGGGGAAACACTGTTTCACTTGCAGTTGGAAGATTTGTCCTGTTGCAGCTGAAACTTCTGGCAGAGAAGCTGCTGTTGCTGTTCATGAAGGCGTTTGGCGTCCTTGTGTGATGGTGTGACTGGTGTCACATCTCCTTAGACATCTTGGATTTCTCTGAGTGGCCCAACCTCATCCAGTGTTACACCGTGTGGTAACACTGTGTGGATGCACCTTCCCAGGGACAGAAAATCCGGGGAGTGTGTGGGAGATGAAGGCTGTGGCTCCTCAGCGGATGATGTGTCCAGAATCAGGCTTAGTTTTCCAAGGTCTACTGCCACTGCTCCTTTCTGGTTGTGTCTTCACGTTTGCACCTCTGCAGAGAGCTCAGGTGTTAGGTGGTCCAGGAGCAGGGTTACTGCAGCTGGTGGATTTGGTGGGCTGAGGACTTCCAGTGCCTACAACGTAATGGCCTGCGGTGGGAAGGCTTGTGGCAGTGACGTTTATACTGCTTGGTGTGTCTCTGCTGGGGCAGCTCCCGAGTTCTTACAGCCCTTTGTGTTCTGTCTCCAGTGGGAAGAGATCAGTGGCGTGGATGAAACCTACAAGCCGATACGCACGTACCAGGTCTGCAACGTCATGGAGCCGAACCAGAACAACTGGCTGCAGACGGGCTGGATTGCCAGGCGTGACGGCCAGAGGATCTTCATTGAGCTGAAGTTCACCCTGCGGGACTGCAACAGCATCCCTGGTGTGATGAGCACTTGCAAGGAGACTTTCAACTTGTACTACGTCGAGTCTGACTCAGACCTGGGCCGGAGTGTCCATGAGAGCAAGCACACCAAGATCGACACCATCGCTGCTGATGAGAGCTTCACACAGGGAGACCTGGGCGAGCGCAAGATGAAGCTGAACACTGAGCTGAGGGAGATTGGGCACCTGAGCAAGAGAGGCTTCCACCTGGGCTTCCAGGATGTGGGCGCCTGTGTGGCTCTGGTCTCCGTGCGGGTCTATTACAAGAAGTGTCTCACCACTGTGCAGAACCTGGCCATGTTCCCAGACACGGTGGCGGAGACGGCCTTTGTGACGCTGGTGGAAGTTAAGGGCACTTGTGTCGCTCATGCTGAAGTGGATGTGGATAATCCACCCCGGATGCACTGCAGCGCGGAGGGCGAGTGGCTGGTCCCCG
This sequence comes from Melanocharis versteri, assembly GCA_013397845.1. Classification (NCBI taxonomy): domain Eukaryota; kingdom Metazoa; phylum Chordata; class Aves; order Passeriformes; family Melanocharitidae; genus Melanocharis; species Melanocharis versteri. The sequence continues at coordinate 448,670 of VZTG01004270.1, forward strand.
TAGGGAAATGCGTGTGCAGCCCTGGCTTTGAGGAGAAGGACGGGGGATGCAGAGGTAAAAGTGGCCATTGGTGTCCTGGCAGTTTTTGCCTGTGTCAGTCCATGCTGCTGCCAGACCTCTCTGGTGCCTGAGCACAGTCTGGACAAGTGGAATTGTCTTTTGTCAGTGATATGTTTCTTTGGGTGATGGCAGCTCCCCAGTGAACCACCAGACCTTTGTTTGGAGGGTGGCAGTTGGAGGGCATGGGGCTGCTCTACAGTGTGGGGCTGGTTGGGCAGACGTGTCAGAGCTCTGGATGCTGTCAGGCATTTCCCACAGCTTTATCTGTAATGTTAAAATTACTCTAGAACATTAATATCCCTGTTGATATGCTTTGGACACGGTTTAATAATTCGGCGACTTTACTGCTCACAAGGTTATGTTTAAGGACAGCTGCCAAAATGGACGTACCCTCTGCCTTAATAAGGCATCCCACTAATGAATCTGGGGCTGTGACCACTTCCATCTTGCTTTCAAAGGCAGGTGAGGGATGCTGGCTGTCATACTCTTCCTCAGAATGTGTGAACCTCCAAACAGAGAAAGTTGCTGGGCTAATGCCACCCCTGGGCACCTCCTTGCCAGCTGGGGCCTGGGAAGGGGGATGTGTTCTTCAGTAAAGACCCATGCCTGCTGTCCAGATGATACCTTGGATCTCTCCCTTTTCACCTCAAAAACAGGTTGAGAGGAAAACATCTAAATAAGTGGCAGGCAGGTGGAGCTCCCCCACACTGGAAGCAGGTGGTGCAGTAGGAGAGTAAGCTTTTCCTGTGGAATCGGATCTGCCCTTCAGGAGCGCCTCCAGGCTTTTCGCTGTGCTGATGGTGCTGCCTTCCTCCAGGTGGTGGGATGCCCTTCCCGGTGCTCTGGGCAGTGGCTTCTCCTTAAGAAGACCTTATTAAAGCTATCAAACTGAAATCTCAGTGCTGTTGATTGCTTCAGTGGCTGCATGGCAGCTTGCCATGCTTTCCACATCTGTTTGGAGTGGGGATTTACATAGTGAGTCCCAGAAGGCTTTTGCTAATGTTTCAGGTTTCTCTGTGTTGAGTTTAAATAATTCATATTCTCTGAGGAAAAATATTTGAAGTAATTTAATGGACATAATTAAGTTTCTCTCCCCTCTCACAGAAAGCAGGTCATTAGTCATTCTCTGTGGAGCAGCGTCTGATGTCTGGTCAAATATCGGAAAAGAGTTTTTAAGGGTTGAAAGTTTCGGGTTTGTTTGCAGCCCTGCATTAGCATAGTGCTAAGTGAATAGCTTTAAAAGATTTCTGATGAAAGCAGCCAGGGCTGTGGAAATTCTTCAGTGAGGACAAAAACCCTTGAGCTGGAGGCAGGTGGATACTTTGGGAGTTTGGGGATGTTAAACCAGCCAGGTGATGGCACGACACACCTGACTCCACCACCGTGATCCTGTGGTGGTGGCTTTGGAGGGCTCAGAGGGTGTGAATCTGCTGGATCCTGCTGGCCCATGAAACTTTTTGGCCACAGTCTCTGCTGCAGCTCTTGTGGGCCTGAGAGGTCCGGGTGGTGGCCTGGGGGTGGTGGGGGCTTTGCTGCTGCTGGTGCCTGTGAGGTGGCATGGGGGCCAGGGTCGTGCTTGTGGGTGGTGGTGGCAGCAGGACTGTGGTGCTGGTGGCAGCTGCAGGATGCAGGAGATGAAGTGGTGAAGGTGTTTAAACTTGGTGGCCGAGCTGGTGTCCCTGTAACCCTGATTTAACTACTGAAAGCATCCTGCACCAAGAGAAGGTTTGTGTCCTCACTCTGAAATTAGGAGAGATGAAAAAATGCCAATAGGACTTAGGACTCTGCTAATTCTGGCTGCAGGAAAGCTGAGTCTTTCCATGTCCATCCTCCTGTCCTGCACCACTGCTCTGGAGGCACCCCAGCACTCCTGACAAGTTTGCATGTTTCTGAGGAATTGTTTTGGCGTTCGGTGGAGTGCAGCCATCTCTGGGGTGAGACTGCACAACTTTAGTGTCTGTTTAACATCCACACACGAAGGAGAGGAGAATATGTCCCTGAAAATGCGCTCAGACTGCTTGTCTCGTCTGATGTATCACTGTGGCCAGATGCTGCTCCGTGCTTACTCTGACCGTAAAACCCATTCCCAGAAGATGCACGGCAGGCACATGGGCGGTCCTGTGCTCTGTGGATGATCCTTTGCCCATCCCTGTTTTGTTTTTGCTTGGCTTCTCAGCTTTGATGTCTTTTTACCATTAATTTTGTCAGGCGTGAGCTGTAGCCCCTTTGTGCCGTTTGTTTTGTGGTGTGTAGCAATAGCTTTTGTGTAAATGAAGCCATGATGTGGGGGATCTGCCTGACATTCTCCTTCAAAGTTGTCTCCTTCTGCTTCATCTTTCCTATCCAGTCCCTAGTAATATCTGCAAGGAGAATTTCAACAAAGCTCAAGGTTAATATTTACTGGCCAGATTTGCTGCAAATGAGACAACTTAAACCAGGCATTGAATTAATATGATGGAGACCAGTTACCAAAAATAGCTGCCAGCCACTCTTCTTTGACAGAAACGTAAATCTGTGCTCTGGCGAAGTTTCCTCCTCAATTCATTTTCCTCCACTTCTGACAGCAGTGGCAGGAGCCAGCTCTGCACTGCTGCTGTGTCCCATGCTCTGCTCAGTCTGGTCAATGATGGTCTAATTAGTGGCCATGTCCCTCGTCTACATGGGAATGACATCACTGAAAACAGTTTTAGAGTTGAAATAGTTTCTAGTGCTTTGTCAGGATTTTTAAATGACCTTTTAAAGAGACGAGTGTTGCTGCTTTTCTGGGGAGGAAAACCTCGCATAGGAGGTGGCTTCAGTGACAGCCTTGTCCACGGGTGCTGTTTGAAATGGGGAATAACAAATTTCCCCTCCTTTTCTGCATCACTGGATGGATTTTTGAGCAGCATGCTGAATTCAACCTGCTGTGGACAAGACACAAGGAAGATTTATTGTATCTCTCTTAGGCAGAAAGCAAAGGTTTAGGGTGGGAGTGGGGTGTAGGGTGAGTAAGATGCTCTTCTGTCTATTGATATGTCCCACCGTAGCATTGTGTCACTGCAGTGTCCTTAGGTGGAAAAGAAATAGTTCAATTGAAAGTTTGAGAAATTTAAAATAATAAATTACAATATTTAGTCATTTACTGCAAAGGTACCTCCTGAAGCCCGAGGTCTGCTTTTCTGTTTAGATACAAAAAAGATGGATCCAAATGTACAGCGCTTGGAGCTTTTGACTTGTTTCATCTTTTATACATTAGCTTACAAACCTGTAAGTGCTCCTGGAGTGTATTTTATCTGCTGACTGATGCTGGAGGATTATGCATACGTTTATTTTTCCTCCTGGGACTCTGTAAGTCGCACAAAGCACCAGGTTTTACTTTCATCATGGATGCAGCCACAGGCATCCCACAGTCAGGCCCTGCGCTCACGGGGCCGGTGCTGCTGCGTGGAATTGGAGAGAATTCCACAGGAATTCTGGAGCTGGGCACATTGCAGGGGAATTGTGAAGTGGGATCAGCTGGATGGTGGATACTGCTGCCCATCAGCCATGTCCGTGGAACACCCATGTAATATGAGCACTCCTTTCAGTCTTTTTGGAGTAATGACCAGGCTTGGAGGTATTTATCGTTTGGGATTACATGTTACATTGCTGGTTCACAGTGTGTCTGAAATAATTACGGCTTTGGAAGTTGTGACAGATTCAGACACAAATCGCTCCATGACATTTAATTTCAGAGCAAACTACTCTGACAATTACAAGCATCACAAGTTGTTTGCAGAATTCCTGCGAGGTTGGGTTCATGGATATCTGGCTGCTGGGTGAACGTGTTGGATGGGCTGTTGAAACGCAGAGGGGACGTGTCTTGCCTGCAGCTGAGGGGGTTTGTGTGAGCTAAAGTGCTCAGCAGGGCGCTGGAGAGGCCGGTCAGCCAGTCCTTCACCGGGAACTGTTTGGTGGATCCATTAGGGAGCTGAGAGAGACAACAGTAAATTGCCGTTGGCTCAGCGGATGTGCCTGTTTCAGCGTGTCCTTGAGGAACATTCTGGCATAAATAGCAATGAGGTTCTGTCAGTCCTGGCTGGAATCATCAAGTGCACTCTGTTAGATATTTCAAGACTGTCTTCCTTCTGGACTAAATCACTAAATTTAATTTCAGCTGTTAAGGGCTCATTGTTGAGGATGCACAAAGATCTTGCCCTTGGACACAGGTTTTCGTTTTAGTACTCCACAAATTATTAACAAGGACAAAAATTACAGAGTAGCATTGTCTAGAGGTGTCGGAATTGCTGGGAATGTGTTGGACCATAGGCTGCTTGTTGAAAACCAGTTATTAAAAACCTCCAAGCTGTGTGGAAGGCAAGGTGCTTTTGGATTCTCTCGAGTGGTGTAGCCCGAAGTTCCCATCCTGGCAGGCATGGAACGGAGATGAGAGAAGCCAGAGCCTGACTCAGTGCTTGCATTGATCGCCCCTCATGCTGACTTTGTCCCTCTCATGGGGGCACAGAGATTGGACACGATTGCTGTCCCTTCTCTCTGCCTGCAGTATTGATTACAGCTGGTGTGGTTAGACAAGGTGAGATCGCAAACTCAGCGTGGAGGGGGCAGGAGCCTCTCTGCTGCCCGAGGACATTTCTCAACAAGGCTTTTTGGCCACCTCAGCACACCACTGAAACTCTACTCCGTCGGTGATCTACACAAGGTACCCTGTCTGGTTTGGGCAGCGTGTCCTTGTCCATGGGAACTGCCTGGCAGCGTCTGTCCCTCCCTGGGGCTGCTGCCCCCTCCTTCCCCCTGCGCTGGCCTGAGGCACTTTGCCTCTGAAGCACTGCTGAAATGTTTGGAACATAATAAACAGTGACTTGCTCGGCTTGATAATGGGATTAAGATAGATGGAGTATGGCTGTGCCAGCCTGGTCCAGTGAGGGGTCAGCAGGAGCACGAGCTCCTGTGAAAGATGCGTTGCAAACAGCTTGGATGGCCATGGTGAGACTGCAGGTTTGAGCGTTGCTGGAGAGGGCTGGATGCAAGTCTAAGAGCTGGAGGGGCCCAGTGCTCCCAGTCTGCCCTTTGCTGGGAGGGATTGTCAGGCTGCTGGGGTGCCTCAACCTGTGGTGCTGTCCTGGTTCTTGCTGTGGCATCCCCAGTGCCAGCTGCCTGTTTCCCCAGCTGTGGCTTTCCTAAAAAGCATTTTTATGAATGTCTGCTTCCACAGAGAAAATTAACACACGTTAAAGCAGATGAACTTTGTCAAATACAATTCCATGACCAAAACTGGAAAGGAATTGATTTTGGAAGACAACTGAGTTGTAGTCTTAATTATAAATGCCTGTATAGGCGTTTTGAGTGAGGCTGCAGCTGTTATTAATTCACGCTGGCACACACGGTGCTGCTGCTGCTAGGACTTCGCTGGGAAGGGAAATTGAAAGCTATCCAGTGCCACTGGAGTAGGAAACCATGCATTTTCTAGGTCTGCATCCTCAATTACCCCTGCTTTCCCTATGGCACAGGCTGGGAATGAGAGAGGATGTTGCTCTCTCTCAGCAGAGAGACCCGCTCCTGTCTGAGGAGCCGTGTCAGATGAGGTGGTAAGAGAAGCCTTTCCCATGGTTACTTCATGCTGGGTAATTGGCCAACCTGCAGCACAAATCAGTGTAGCTCGTTCTGCTGCTGGTTTGGCAGTGTGCAGACAGTGTTACGTTGAGGGGGGAATGTGCTCTCTCTGTCAGTGACATGGATCAGGCACGCTTGAGGAGCTTCCATGGTCAGCAGTGGTGGAGCTGGAGAGAGGCAGTTGATCCATCTGACCCATCCTGCTGCTTCTCTTTGGCTCTGGGACAATGAATTACTGAATTTTATTGTTTAATAATTTAGTTATGGTAGTACCAGAGGACCAGGAACAGGACAGAAAGCAGTGTACGAAAAAGAGAACTTCGTTCTATAAATTGATGACCTGATCTCCTGAGAGCTGTCACATACCCATTGCAGAAATAAGCACTGTGAAATGTCAGGGACACCTAAACCAGCTGAAGACCAAGAAAAACACTCGTAGGATGAGGTGGAAGAGGGTGGGAGTTTGTCTGAAAAAAGAAACAGAGGCACACATATGATGCATCACGTGTGCTGGGCACTTTTGTTCTTCTCAAGGGGAAGTTTCCGACAGCCAAGGAAAAAAATGAGCAAGTAAAGCCCATGGCTCCTCATGGGACACACTCACATGGGGTTGTGGTGCCTGTTCCTGGGACATGCAAATTGGGGCATTTTGTGCCATTATTAATGACAGACACTTCTGTAAACTTACTTCTGGCTGTTAGAAGACAGGGAGGAATAGCCTGAAAGACACTTCTAATTGGAAGTGTTCAGTTTCCTACGCTGAGATGTCAGATTTGTGTGACAAGCACATCTAAAGGATGGGGGCTCTGGGCTCAGAGCTTGGATCCTATCATGTTTGTAAACAGGATTGATTTTCCTGTCCTGTCTGATGCAGTGATATTTCTGCCCTGTATCGTGGTCAGTGCTGCCTAACTAAAGGAAAATGCAAACTCTGTCTCCATTCTATGAATATACTACTAGTTTTGATTTGTTTTCTCAAATCTAAAGAGGGAACTGGAAGTTTCGGGAGTAATTCTAACATATGCTATTTTTTCCTGGTTTATCTAGCACCCTGGATAGGGAATGACATTTACTATGAGAGTCAGTGCAGAGCTGCAGCACCCAAATTTCTCTTCTAGGTAAAACCAAGGGACATCTCTCTTGGTGCCAGGATCATGCAGGTGCTCCGGGAAAACAGCTTAGAGGGTGGTGTCTGCTGGCCAGTGGCAGCAAAGGAGGTCCCAGGAAATAGGAGAATGCAGTCATTACACATGTCCCCATTCATCCTGTGCTGCTCTCCCCTTAACACCCTCTCTCTCTTTCAGCTTGCCTTCCGGGCTTTTACAAGCTCTCCCTCCGTCTCCCTCTCTGCTCTCCATGCCCTGAGCACAGCTTCGCACATGAGGAAGCCTCCACGTTCTGTTTGTGCCAGACGAATTACTCCAGGTCTCCCTCAGACCCACCATCTGCCTCCTGCACACGTACGTCTCGCTGGAACGGCGGCTCTTTTTGGCGAGGGGGCAGCGTCCAGGCAGTTTGTCTGTCCTGCAGCACAGAGCTGGGCAGTGCCCAGGGCTGTCCCAGGCTCCCCCTGGTGATGCTGCAGTGGGGAGGGAATGGAGGGGCTGTCCCTACAACCCAGAGCTCACAGGCTGCAGGCTGATGAGACAGATGTGCAGTCAGGCTCTCAGACTCCCTGGTAAAACTGGGGCACAGTCATTTAGTCACTCTAGTTCACAGGTTTTAATTAAATGGCCTCTAGTTAATTGGACTGGACTCCAGCTGCTCTGGTGATGGATGCTGTCCAGCTGCCAGCACAGCGATGAGGAACCCTCCGTCTCTGCTGAGCGTGGCCGGGCAGTGTCTGACTGGGAGCGGGCTCCAGGGCCCCGGCGGCGCTCAGGGAAGTGCAGAGTCCAGCCAGGTGCTTCTCCTGCACGGTGTGAGCTGTGGCTTGTGGTGCACACACATCCCTCCAGCTGGGATCCTCTGCCCCACGTCCCCCTGTGTTGCATGCACCAATGCCTCCGTGTCCCCTCGTGCCACCCCTCGCTGTGGCTGTCCCGGACCGTGCTCTTGTGCTCTGCCCCCAGTGCCTGCACTGCTGCTTCCGGACCACCTTTAGCTTCGTCCCAACACTTGTGCACGGACGCTCTTTTGCTTCCAGGTCCACCCTCTGCCCCGAGGAACCTGGTCTACAGCCTGCGGCAGTCGTCCCTGGTGCTGGAGTGGAGTGCTCCGGCCGACGCGGGTGGCCGCAGTGACCTGACCTACAGCCTGTGGTGTGGCCGGTGCCCGGCGGTGCCGCGGGGCCGCTGCGAGCAGTGTGGCAGCAGCGTGGGCTTCGTGCAGCAGCAGACGGGGCTGGTGGAGCGCACCGTCACCCTGGTGAACCTGCTGCCTCATGTCAACTACACCATCCGCGTGGCCGCCCTCAACGGCGTCTCGGCCGTGAGCCCGCTGTCCAGCCAGCAGTACGCCGAGGTCAACGTGTCCACCGGCCGTGCAGGTACGGCCGCGGTGTGGTACGCGCAGGGAGGGCTCGCTGCTTCGCCCCCACTGCAGCTGCTGGTGCTGTCTTGCTCTGGCACATCAGCTCTGGGGTGTAGGGGTCTGCTCTGCAGCCAGGTTTTTGGTGGCTTTGCTGCTGGGAGGACACAGAGTCTGTGGGTGGTGTGGTCGCTGTCCTCGGGCTCGCCGTGCCTGTGCCGTGGCAATGCCACGGTTCTGCTCGGTTTGTCCTGCTGGCACAGACGTGGTGGTTAGGTGTGGCAGAGGGGCAGATGAAGACTGGCCCATGGCACTCTCAGGGGGTTCCAGTTGGTGCCACTGGGAGGCAAGGAATGAGCGTGGTGACAGCCTGGGCTGTGAAGGGACGAGTCTGCTCTGTGATCTGGCTGCAGTTTGAATTTACAAATCATAAAAAAAAAGACTTTGGTGAAGTAACCTTTTCAGCCCATTCATCAAAAAACCCTCCTTAAAACAGATAATTCAAATGTTGGCTATCCTTCAGAAACAAAAAAATTGATTTCCTGTCTCTGTCCTGTGCTGGACTGTGATACAATTCCTACTGTAATTGTCCCTTGCGTTTCCAGTTTGGCATCTCTGTTCCCTCAGGTGAGGGGAAGCGAGTGCCCATGCCTGTGGACAGGTCCCTGACCAGAGGGGTTGGCTGAGGAGTCCCTCCTCAGTTATTGTCTGTGCCAAAGGACATTCAGGTCCCTCCTCTGCTGTTGGCTATGCAGAAGGACAGTCGGCTCTGGCTTGTTGTGTCCTTGTCCGTTCCTCTGTGGTTACATTATCAATTTGCATGAAAACCCTTTCCCAAGCCACAGTTAATGGAGACAGATGATCCTCAGGTGCCTCTTGGCAGGAACTGGCCAACAATTTCATCTGAAGAGATTAAACTTTGATCTTGTTATAAATAATTTTCCCACCACTTGATCAAATGCTTTTGTGCACGTTGTTGCTTTCTCTTCCCTCATACCATAATCCCCGTGGCTCCGTTGGGGGATGCTGTGCTGCAGACTGCTCCTCAGCGAAGGTGTCATTCCTCATTAGGATCTTTGCTGTTCAAGGATGGATTTAGCTCTGGGAAGATCTTCTGCCTCCTTGGCTCCTAAGAGCAGCTTTTCCCCTGGGAAAAGGGGAAATCACAGCCCCTTACTTGATGCTGTGTACTCCTGAGGGAACTGAAATGCACGTAAAGAATGTGGATAATTAATCCTGTAATCTGTTCAAAATCAATGTCTCTCGTTGAGCTGTCAAGTCTCCAGATGCAGATGGTGGCTCGGAATTACCCAAGCAGCTGAGGCTCGGAAGTTTCTTGGAATGCTGACAGTTTTTATTGCTGAAGGTGTCCCCTCCTGGGCAGTGCCAGGCCGGGGCTGCCCTGTCTGCAGGCACCCGGTGCTCTGCTTCCTCTTGCCTTTGTGACAGTGATGTGACAGTGATGGTTAACCCATGCCTATCAGCAAAGAAGGGGAGAAGGTGGGGAGAAGGTCGTCTCCTGAGGGAGTGGCTGCACAGCTGAGATTGTCTGTAAGACCCCACTGCGGGGAGGGGACCCTGCGTGGGCAGGACACGGAGCCACAGCTGGCAGGGACAGCGTGTGGAGCTGCTCCTCTGAGCACATCGTCTCTTGGAGTCCTGACTCGGCAGCCCCTCGTCACTAGAGCCCACCACAGAAGTGCTGGATGGGGCCAGAGGTCAGGAGACTCCAGGGATGTCTGGGCAGTGGTGACTTCCGTGGTGGCTGTCGTGCTGTGGTCTCGGAAGTCGTTGGCAGCAGCAGGGGAGCTCTGTCTGCTGATACACAGGTTCAGAGGAAAAATTAAACGACAAACAAGACCCTATTTAGCTGTCAGATCCTGCTCCTCTAATCCAGCTCCGGGTGCAGCTCCGTGCTGTCCTTCCCCTCCAGCAGTCACCAGAGGGAATTGTCCGTCGTTCCTTGTAATTGCAGTGAAAAGAAAAGATGCGATTTAGTCTGCAGGTGGCAAAATTAATCCTGTGTTTTTTCTAATCTGTCCCCAGCATGGGACTAAATAAAAGTGTTTGAGGAGTGAGCAGAACTGTTCACCTGCAGGAGCGAAGCTGCATTAGCCATGTAAATGTGCACTCCAGGCCCGTGTCATTTGTATTCCCGGCAGGAATACAAGGCTCCTGCCTTAAAGAGCTTTTAAATCTGCTGCTGATTAATAATGCAGCCAGTGCCAGAATGCATCCTCCTTCCTGAGGCTGGAGAAGGGGTTTGAGCTGGATTTGGTCCTCCAAAGCAGATTTGCCTGTGTATGCCCAGGGCTGATGCAGTGACCATGAGGCAGTGGGGCCACAGGATGAGCCGGCTCTGGGGGAGATGTCTGAGTTCCTGGGGTCTTTACCCTGAAAGGGCTGCCTGCTGACTGGTGAGGCGGCTTCTCTGCTTTGGCATGGAGATCTCTGAGGCAGGAGCTGCTGGGGATGGTGCCCAGGGCATGTTCTGTGTTGGGATGTTAGTAGCTGGTGAGGGAGGGGACAGGTGGCTCTATCTGGCACAAGCAGGGCAGGATGCAGGGGCATTTGGTGTCCCTCCTCGAGTGCAGCTGTTGGATGCAGCCAGTTGTTCTGAGCAGGGACATGGTGCCACACGTAGTTTTATGCCTGTTCTGCTGCTACGCTGGTTAATCAAGAGGAGAAAACCCACGTACAGGGGAATGGAGTTTATAAAATCAGGCGGAGTAGTGAATAATTTAATGTTTGCTTTTTCAAATAGAGGCAATGATAGGAGAGCTTAAAATATTGATGGGACACACATTTTTTTCACAGTGTGAAATGCTTTATAGCCTGTGTGATTTTCTTTAATGTTTTTTGAACATGTTTGAGGCTGGCACCTGCTTTTCTGTCATGTACCATGCGCCCTGCTCTAAAGCACATCTCTAAGTGAGTAGGATTTTTCCTGATGACTTTGTTAACAGTCAGGACCACACGTTCAGGTCCCTCCAGTCCATTTCCTGGATTCAGAGATACAGGAGGGCAGCTGTGTGATATTTTATTGATGGGAATCGTACAACACAGTAAGGAGCACTTAGCTTATCTTGCAGGAGCAGGACCTCAGGCAAGTGTTGTGGGATAACATTTGGCTATGTCCCACACCATGGGGTGGGTCACAGCAGAGAGAGTCGTGTGTGGGCAATGGGACCTGCACAGGAGCCCCTTTGACTCCTCTCACGCTCTCATAGGAAGCCAGAGGGACTTGGAATCAAGGAGCAAATCACCATGAATAAAACATCACGAGGGCTTTTTATTTCAGCAAAGATTGATGAGCTAAGTAATAAATACAAAATTTCACAGATACTTAAGTTTACTTTCTAGGGACTTGTTCCTCTCCACAGGAGTCTTGGTGGGACAGAGACAGGTCCAGTGAATGTCCTGATTTGATGGGAAATAGGACAAGCTGGAAACACTCAACGTCCCCGTGCAGCTTTTGCTGTGCCTGAGGGCTGTGAGCTGCTGCCTGCATAGGCTGGAGACTTGTTTGGAGCCAAACCTGGTTAAAATGGGAATATTGGCGAGTGCATCTTGCAGTGGATAAACCAAATGGATGCTCGCATGTCAGGGAGGGAGTTTGTGCTGACCAGAAATACACAGCCAGCTCCTGAGGCACAGACTGCTCTCAGAGTGGGGCACGTACTCTCTGCAGTCCAGTCACCTGGGGTAGATCTGGTGTGAGGTGGTTCAGGAGGCCTTGGTATGTCCCACCAGCCCTCCTGGTCAAAGACTGTGTTTTGCCTTTCCCAGACATCCTCAGCAGGGATTCAGAGCCCAGGCCGTGAGCCCATCCTCAGAAACCCCTCAGCAGCACTACGGGTGGAGGGTGCCGTTAGGATTTTTGCCAGTTTTCCGTTGGAGTGTTCCAGGCTGCCCGTGGATTACAAACCTATTGTGTTTTACCACTATCTTCTCCCACTGGATGGTCACCAGCTTGGAGCTGTTCCAGTCCTGATTCAGAGGGAGGGGTCTGGTGTTTGCAGAAGCCACGCACGCTGCAGCTGTTTAAGTTAAAGGTGTTACTGAAGCAGCACCTCAGTCACCGCCCGTTTTCTCTCTGCATTTCCAGTGCCAGCTCCCGTCACTGACATCCGCACAGATAGAGTGGAGCAGAAGAGTGTCTCCTTGTCGTGGCAGGAGCCAGGCTTCCTGGCTGCCAATGGCACCGAGTACGAGGTCAAGTACTTTGAGAAGGTAGGCTCTGGGCTCTGCTTGTGCCCCGGCTGGCTCCGTGTCCTTCCCTTGCTCCCCTCAGGAGCACAGTGCCAGGTGCTGTGTGTGCCTGATCCCAGCCACCCATCCACCGTGTGACTCCAGCCAGGCAGGGACTGAGACACCACAGTGGATTCCTACATCCTGGAGGAGATGGTCTCTGTATTCCCAGCCTGCTCTCCGGGAGAGTGTTGGACCTTGTGGTCTGCACTGGTTTAGGACTGAGAGCCACAGCCCTGTGACTGTGGTGAGCTGTGAGTGGCCCTTCTACTTGGGACGGGATCCAGCAAATATTTTGATGGCGGTTTCTTGATTTTAAAAATTGCTGCTGTTTGACAGGTGCAGTAGGCTGGGAATTTTAGGAGAAATACCAGTGGGCAGAGCAGGGACAAGGCTGTAAATCAAAATAAATGCAGTTTATGACACAGTTCCGAAAATTACCTTATCTGCGTGTGCTCAGGCTCGTTATGGAGCTGACGGCGTGTCAGGCACACTGTGCAGGTGACATGTCAGCATTCTGTATTTAGAAACAAGCTACCGTGAAGCTGATTCATATTAATGTGATTTTCAGCATCTGATAGATTTGAGAGGAGGGATCTGTGGGGGAGGGCAAATGCTGGAGGCCCAAGACGGTAATTCCTGTGCAAATGGGCAACATAATACTTGGGGTATGAAATGAGGAACCCTCCTCCTTGGGTAGAGGATTTAAATTCAGTTTAGCAGTTATTCACTGAAATGAGGCTCTTGATGCTGACATGAATATCAACTTAGTTCCTAATCTTTGCTTTTAAAGCTTTTGTTTTTACTGTGAAGATTCAAAGGGGAAAACGTATCAGATGAAAACACATTTTGTAGTGATGTCAGTGCAGTCAGTGGGTGCTGCCTGTGCCTATGCTGGACTGTGGGGCTGGGACACTGCCCGTGCCTGTGCCGGTCTGTGGGGCTGGGACACTGCCCGTGCTGATCTGTGGGGCTGGGACAGTGCCTGTGCTGGTCTGTGGGGCTGGGACACTGCCCGTGCTGTGCTGGTCTGTGGGTCTGGGACACTGCCCGTGCCTGTGCCGGTCTGTGGGGCTGGGACACTGCCCGTGCTGGTCTGTGGGGCTGGGATGCTCCTCGGGGCTCCCCCTGCCTTTTGCCCACCCACCCAGATTTGCTCCAGTGCTCGATCAGCTGCAGCAGGGGAGCAGGAAGGGGCTGGCTGGTGCCACAGCTGAGCGTGGCACAGGGGGACATTGCTGTGGGGCTGGCACAGCTGCTCCCCACCACTCCATCTTCTGCCTTCGTGTCTTCATAGCATCATCCGTCTCCGTCTGCCATTTCCTGTGGCCTTCCCGTGTGATTTCTGCTCATGAGACATCCAGTGCATGTGTTGTTTCTTTTGGAGGCTGGCTCTTTGGACAGGCTGTCCTGACGGGGCCCAGAGCTGGGGATACGACTGTGCCGTGCCGGCTCCATGGCGCAGCTGCCAGTCCAGCTCCATCTCAGATATCTCATTATTTCACAGGATCAGAGAGATCAAAGTTACTCAACTGTGAAAACCACATCAACGGCCGTGACGGTCAATAACCTGAAGCCTGGTACCCTCTATATTTTCCAAATCCGAACATCTTCCTCTCCAGACTACGGGAACTACAACCCTGGCATTGAAGTGGAGACATTGGCAGAGCGTAAGTGCAGCAGGGCTCGTGTCCCTGTCAGGGCTCTGAGCTCAGCCCTGGGGACACTCTGCTTGCAGCTCGTGCCTCAGCTGCTCCTGGTTTCATGGAGCAGCACCTGTTCCTCTGCTTCTCCAGGTCTGAGGGTCACTGCTGTCCAGGAACTTGCTTTTCCTTGCATTTTCCCATTAGATTTTGGTGAGGTTGGTCCTGCTGCCCTGCCTGTCCTGGGGGAGCCTGTCCTGGCTCTTCTCAGTGGAGAGTCAATGAGGACAGTTGCTCTCTGGCTCCTTTCTCATGAGGAGGTTGGGACAGTCTCTGCTCTTTGGCTGAGAGTGCCCAAAAACATGCTTAGCTCGTGACTGCTCCCTCCCTCCTGCTGCTGTCCTGGCTCAGGAGGCACTTGGCTTGTCGACTGCTTGGCTGGCTCAGGGCAGCCAGCATCAGTGTTATCTGCTGAGGCTTCTCCTTTTAAATTCCCATTCATAACTGTGGTCCAAAAGCATCTTATTTCACTAAAAGAGGGCTGGAGGGATGTTGGGCTTCAGCACAATCCCCCATGCTGGCTGGAAGTGCGAGGCTAAGCTGGCTGGCTCAGAACAGCTCCCACAGATTGTGTTTAACAGGGCTTTAAATTGCCTTCATTTGCCACACAGAAGACATTTCAGAATGAATTGAAACCAATAAAAATTTTATAGAGAATGTAGCTATCTAATACCCCTGTTTGCAAAAGCAGGAGGAAAAGGGATTAACGTGATGAGAGAAAACTATTTGTAAGTCCATAAATTTTGATGTGTTCCTCTGATAAACAGGAATCTTTCTCTGCTCCGATTAACAAAACCGGGAGCTGGTGCAGCAGTGCTGGGTTGCTCTGTCTGTGCTGCTTGCAGCACTGCCCAGCACATTGGGCTGATCCCACCAGCTCGGGCTCTTAAAGCTGAGCCAGAACATGAATTGTTGTAAAGATGGTGAGAAGCAGCCAGGTGGCCACTCCCACAGCCCTTGTGGAGGACACAGGCTGGCCATGTGTGGACGTACAGTCTGAAGAAGGTTCTCCTTCTCATGAATTCTGTAGGAAAACAAGATAAACTGGGACATTCTTTTCTCTTTCTAATCTTATGTTTTGCTAACTGAAGCTCCAAGGCTTCGACCAATCCCCCTGAGGGGTAGGATGACACTGTCCAATCACTATTATGTAGATATCTCTATATAAAAGTTAGAATCAAAATAAAGACAGACACTTCTACTTTCTACAGCTCGGTGTGAGTTTGCTCTTTCTATTGCTGCCAGCAGCGACAGCCATGGGAGCAGTGAGCAAGGCAGCTCCTCTGCTCGAAGCTGCCCCAGAGCACGCTGATGACCAGCTCTGCTTCCCTCCTGCAGTGACAGTGGCCTCCAGCGAGCAGAACCCCGTGCTCCTCATCGCAGTGGTGGCCATCGTGGGGCTGACAGTGCTGGTGTCCGTGGTGATCGGCGTGATGCTCTGGAGGAGGTGAGCAGGGCCAGGCACGGCCCAGAGGGGTCTGACCTGGGGTAAGGGGCTCCTGCCCAGCTGCTGGTGTGCATCTTCCTTCTCTTTGCAGGCAGTGTGGGTACAGCAAAGCCAGCCAGGACGGGGACGAGGAGCTGTACTTCCACTGTAAGTGGCATCCAGCTGGTGTGACTGTGGGGATCCCCGTGTTTATCATTGTTAACAACCCACCAAAGCAGCCCTGAGCCCTCGCTTTTGAAGTGTTGTCATCCTGTGTTATCCCAGAGCAGGGGCTGGCACAGCAAGGCTCTCCCAGGACCGTGGGCTTGACAGCTCTGTGTGCCAATGTCTGTCCTTCCTGCGTGTGGGTCACTGCTTGCCAGAGGGAATGGGGATACTTACAGCTTATGTGGGGTGTATAAATTATTCTGTCAGCTTCTCGGGAACATGAGAAAACAGCCTTGTTTTCTGGGGCTCCTCTGGATTGTTGAGCAGCAATAATTTTACAGACAGCAGTTGTCAGAGGGAATTCAGATGTTGGGATTGATGAGTTTATTTGATTCCTGGCATATGCCCATGGAGTTCACACATGCTTTTCTGTTCCCCAAATCACCTCGGAAGTAGAAGAGCCTGCCTTGACCATTTCACCTGGCTTTGGAGGGTGGGAGCTTCACTGGAGCAAAGGGGCTGCTCTCCTTTACCCAGGCGTTGTGGCAGTGGAGCAGAGCAGTTGGATTCACTTAATCCTAAAAAAAATTCTTAGAAACCTTAGAAATGAGTCTTCTGCTTTGCTTATAGAAAGGTGGCACGTTGGTTTTGCCCACAGACCAGGAGATGGATAAGCTGGGATAGTGTTTCCCAGGACGGGTGGGTGGAAGTTCTGCTGAGCCCCTCTCATCTGCTCTTCCTGCCTTTCCTGCAGTTAAAATACCGACCAGGAGGACGTACATTGACCCCAACACCTGTGAAGACCCCATGCAGGCTGTGCACCTCTTTGCCAAGGAGCTGGATAATGCCAGCATCAAAATTGAGAGGATTATCAGGACAGGCAAGTTCCACGGGGTGGTGGCCATGCCGTGGGCTGTGCTGGTGTGCTCCCCTTTCACTGGGCCGTGGCAGTGCTGTGACATTGCTCCAGTCTTGGGGTACCTGCCTGCAGCGGAGGATGGGAGTGGGGCTGGTGAGGATTTCATCCAGAAGCTTTGTTCCACATTCCTGGTGCTTTCCTCAGGCACTGAGCACAGCCAAGCAAACACTGCATGGACCAGAAAGCATCAGCAATTATCTGCATCTGGGCAGTTTGACAGCAGCATGAAAACTATTTATAAATACGTGAACCTAATGATTTATTGATTTTCATCAACTTCACTGCCTAAAACTTAAAAGCAAATTAAAATCCCCTGACTGGACCCTAGAGCCTTAATGGCTACTCTGTGCCAGAACGTGGAAAACGTGATCATTCTTTGTCATTTCTTTTCCTAAAGATAAATTCAGCTGTAGCAGCAGCAGAGGTGGAGGAAGGGAGGGGGGAAGGGCTTTGCCTGCAGCTGAAGGACAGTGTTGAAGGGGAGAGGACACTGAGGAGGGGATGCAGTTGACTCTGAATTGCAGCGTGGAGCAGCTCAGAAGAGCCCCATGTACTTTTCATGAGCAAACTGGTGTTTGAAAAATCAAGAAAGAAATTAGTAAGGAAGACACTTAAATCTAAGGAATTTGGGAGTGTGTTTGTCTCACTGCTGACCTAACAAGAACCTGATTTTCAAATCAATAAAGCTGTTCATAGCTACACACTTTTTGCTGTAAAGCCAATACTGGTTTTTTTGTGTTGGGAATTCCGTAGCTCCTGTTGTGCAGTGCATGGTTGTGCAGTGGGATGGACTTCCCCAAGGATTGCAGGAATCCTCCAGCCCTGCTGTGTCCAACTCTGTGGGAAGCAGAGGAGGCAGAACTAGCCAGGCCTGGAGCATGAGCTCAGTGACAGGGGGTTAATCCTCCTCCCATGGGATAAAACACGATATGCAGTGAAGCTGTGGACGCTGAAAGCTTGGTGGCAGAGAGATTTTTCAGTGTCTACCTGTGTCCGTGAACATTCTCACTTTCTCACGAAGCTAGCTGCAAAACAGCTAGCGAGCTTTTATAAATAATTCTTCTATCTTACACCTGTGAAGTGTTTTTGCACTTTGTTATTGTAAGACTGAAGGTCTGTTTAAGAAATATGTATTTTTAAAATCTAGCCAATAGCCCTGGAAAGTAGTCAGCTAAAATCCAACAGCTTTCTATAACCTAAAGTATAAAACCCTTCTATATATAAATAAGTAAAAGCTTTTCTATCTAATTACTCCTGAGTTCAGTTCTCTCCTTCCTCCCCGGGCCGTGTCCGTCACTGCGACAGTGAAGCAGCGCATGGAGAGAGCAGCTGAGAGGCTCTGGAGATGGCTGAGGGTCAGTGGCCGTGCAGAGGAGGTGCTCAGGCTGGCCGGGTGTGAGTGGCAGCAGTCCTGCCGTGGATGTGTTTGACCCCTTTCTCTGCTGTGCAGGAGAGTTCGGGGAGATGTGCCGGGGCTGCCTGAAGCTGCCCAGCAAGCGCGAGCTGCCGGTGGCCATCCAGACGCTGCGGGCCGGCTGCTCGGAGAAGCAGCAGCGCTCCTTCCTGGCCGAGGCCTGCACCATGGGCCAGTTCGACCACTCCAACGTCATCCGCCTGGAGGGGGTCATCACCAGAGGTACGTGGGTCCCAGGAGGCTCCTGTGCAGGAATGGGCTTAAACTGCTGCACTGGAGAGGTGACCTGGTGCTAGAGGTGCAGTTGGCTACCTGGAGACCAGCTGTTCCCACGTGCGTCAGCTGGGTTTGCATTCTGGTGATTAATAAAAAGCTTCCAGCTGATTAATAAATGTAGGTAGTGGGACTGGCTTAGCAGCCAAACATGTGCGCTCTCAATAAAAGTAAATTGAAGGGAGATTCTGTCAGTAAAACAGATGAGGCTGACTGCTCCAGCTCTCTCCCATGGGCGTGTGTGCAGAAACAGGCTATGGATGTGATAGTTAAATGGATATTCATGTAAATCCAAAGAAACCAGAGCATGTGAACTGATTCTAACTTGGCTTTTTATTAGGAAAGGAATGATTCTGGGTGAGCTGGTTGCTTTTGCTTTCACTGGGCTGTGCTGTCCTTTGTGATGTGCTTCAGAGTCCTGATGATAGGAACTTCTGATACTGGAATTCATTCCTAGCTTGGAATGACAGGGAAGCCTTGGACCTAGTGCTCATTACAACCTGGCTGAAATAACATCCTTATCTCCCCCAAAAGCCAGGCAGGGCAGGGGTTGGCACCTGGATTTCTGACCCCTGCGGTGTCTGAGCTGCCTGAGTTATGGTGACACTCACACCACAACACTCACAGCGTGCTGCTTGTCTGCCTGTGCAGGGAGCACCATGATGATAGTGATGGAGTACATGGGGAACGGCCTGCTGGACTCCTTTCTCAGAGTGAGTACGGGGGTGTCTGCCCAGCTCGGACTCTCCTGGCCATGTTCCCATCACTGACCTTTGGCTTTTCCTGCTCTGCTTTCACAGAAACACGAGGGGCAGTTCACAGGCACCCAGCTCGTCTGCATGCTGCAGGGCATTGCCTCTGGCATGGCGTACCTGGCAGAGATGGGCTACGTACACAAAAGCCTTGCTGCCCACAAGGTCCTTGTGAGCAGCAGCCTGGCATGCAAGATCACCGGGTTCAGGCGGCCACAGGAAGACAAGATGGAAACCATCTTCTCCACCATGGTGAGCTGCATTTCCACTTTCTGTTGTCAACACTTTTCCTAGGCTCCCATTTCCTTCTTCAAGCGTGAACAGGGACTCTGCACCTCGAACTTCTTTCTCAGGTAGAAATCCAATGTGTTTTTGTCAGGGAACTGTGCAGCAATGGCCTGGCACCGTGCCTGCTCTGGCCACAACTCCGCTGCACAAATCAGGGTGGAGGGATTTGTGTTTGTACAGCTGTGAGGTGGTTTTTGTTGAATATTAATGTACAAAATGCCATCAGCTCTTCCTGGGGACATTCTCCTCTCTCATAAATATTTCAGGACTCACACTCCCATGTAGCATATAGTTGCAGTGACATTTTAAACAAATTGAGGAAAAAGTTTTCTCTTAGTACTAAATGTGCTCGTGGCGCATGGGTTTGCTGGGTGTCCACCCTGTGATGCCAGGCAGGGCACCACGAACTGTGAATGGCTGCCTGGGAATTGCCAGCATTGGCCACATCCTGCTGGGCAAGTTCATCATTCCTGCCCTTCTGCCTGTCCAGCGTGGGAAGAGCCTGGTGCTGTGGTCAGCCCCCGAGGCCATCCAGTATCACCACTTCAGTCCTGCCAGTGACGTGTGGAGCTTCGGAATTGTCATGTGGGAAGTCATGTCCTACGGCGAGAGACCCTACTGGGACATGTCCCACCAGGATGTGAGTGCCCTGCAGCTGCACGGTGGCTGATGGTGCAGCCACGCTCCCGGGCCGGGTGTGAGGAGGGATGCTTGCCCCAAGGGTTTGCCCCAGGGTTTGCCTTCGATTTGTACCACAGCACCTGAGCCCAGCCCCTCGTGCCCTGCAGGTGATGAAGGCTGTGGAGGATGGGTTCCGCCTGCCCGCCCCGGCCAACTGCCAGCCGCCCCTCCACCAGCTGATGCTCAACTGCTGGCAGAAGGACCGCAGCCAGCGGCCCAAGTTCTCGCAAATCCACAGTGCCCTGAGCAAGTTGGTGCAGAGCCTGGAGCCCCCGAAGTGCCCCAGCTCCACGTGTCCCAGCTCTACGTGCCCCAGGTGACCACCCTCTAGCTGCAGCTGCCTGTCCCCCCTCTGCCGTGCCGTGCCCCACTCCCTCTTCACCACCCTCTCTGTTGGCAGGTCCCACGGCACATCCATGCCCCTCTCCAAGAGAACCTTCTTGGCCTTCCCATCCTTTAGCTCCGTGGGTGAGTGGCTGGAAGCTATAGAAATGGGCAGATACAAGGACAACTTCACTGCTGCGGGCTACTGCTACCTGGAGTCGGTGGCCAGGATGACAGCCCAGTAAGTGACCTGTTCTCCTGGCTGTAACCTTGTGTCGTGGCTGCAGTGAGAGCAATGTTTCCTGCCCCTGCCAGAGAGCAGAGCCAAATCAAATGTGATTTACTGATAATCTGTTGTGCTGCAGCACAGGGCGGCGGGGTCAGAGCTGTCCCATGCCTGGCATGCTGCAGGCTCCTGTTAGCCTGGAATGCCTGGTCAGCATCAGTATTGCTTCAGCTGGGACAAAAGGTTGGGGATTTCTTACTTGTGCTCGTCTGGAACGTGCGCTGTCTGGCCTGGAAGCAGTCGGTGTTGGGGCACGCAGTGATCAGGGCTGGTTTGTGCTGGCTGACGTGGGGCTCGTTTTGCAGAGACCTCCTCAGCCTGGGCATCACGCTGGCAGAACACCAGAAGACCATCCTGAGCGGGATCCAGACCCTCCGAGCGCAGGTCATCCGGATGCACGGCCGAGGCGTGCAGGTGTGAAGCAGCGTCCTGCAGAGGTGCAGAGCACCGGCCCGGCGCTCCCGGGGAGGAGCTGGCCCCAAGCAGCCCCACCTCCCAAACCTGGCGGTCTCAGGTGGGCTGTGGAAGTCGCTGGGTGCTGCCAAACACGTGGCAAGAGAGCAGGGCTTCTGTCCCCTGTGCCGGGACAGCCCGGGATTCCTGGGGTGGTGCGGCGTGCCTGGGTAGACGTGGCTCTCCCCAGCACTGTTTTGTAAGATGAGTCAAACTGTGTTGATGCCATTTCATGTGGTAGTCGAGTTCACAGGGTGGGATGGACCTTTTTGCACTGTCTTAATCCAGAGCCAACATTTCTGTATCTAGTATCCTGCTGGTGAATCCATGGGTACTTTTATACAACCTGACAGATCACAGCAACCCTACAAGGAGTTTTTATTGCTTTTATATTTAGACAGCAGCTCTCACCCAGTGCCCAACTCCTGGAAGGTGACTTTCCCCATCTGTGCTGAAGGAAACTCTTTCCCAGTCGCATCCCTTCTGCTCCGTGAGTTACTTCACTGAGTGTTGACACCTCAGCTGGTGAACAAAACTCAATATTCTCCAGTAAAGTGCAGAGGAAATGGTGCTGCATCCGTGCAATCCAGGGCACACCCACATTCTGGTTTGTGAGCCTGGCATGCCAGCAGCTCCCATAGCTGCAGCCTGATCCCTGAGAAGACATAAATAACATCTTAATAATACAACTTTCCTTGAAGTTCATTAATTAAATGGGTCTTCGCAGCTCTGTACGGAGTTTTGTAAGGCCTTATTGTGATCTGTAAGTATCACAAGTGAATTATTAACGCTGAAAGGCAAAGATTTACATAGGGGATGAAGGCTGTGGGAGATGCTCAGGGTCTGGTTGGAAATCTGCTCCAGTCAGACCCTCCTGTTAGCCTGCTCCGAGAGGATGAGGATCTGAATGAGGATTGAGTGAAGGGCCCTTGGGGCTGGCATGGTGACCACTCCACCCAGGCCAGTGCAGCATATGCTCTGGGGAGTTGGTTGCTCTCTGGGGAAAACAAGATCTCTCCTTCCTGCCCCCTCTGCAGTTCAAACCATGCTCCCTCCCCAATGTCTCTTGGTTAGTGTTTTTAGCAGAAATAATTTCTCCAAGTTTGGCCCATGTCCAGTCGGGTTGGTCACTTGCCATCCTGCTGTTTCCCACCCTGAAGAGGGATAGCAGTGAACTGAGCCCTGCATTTAGTGAAATGCCTGATCCCGAGGATCAAGTGCAATTTGTGTGCTCTCTGTGTTTACATTTTATCTCTAGAGAAAGTATATTACAGATCTCTAGGCAGGGGGCTGAACTAGCTTGATTCTGGATCTTCTCTCCCCTCTCCCTGCTCGTACTGTCTGTTGGGATGCAGGGGCCACGCTGGGAAGTTGCTACTGGAGGAGCTGACTCCAGGCTGGTTCACATGCTCTCGAGGAGGTCTGGAGACATCTAGGGCTTGGTGACGAGGTGACAATGTGCCTCAGTCTGGAAAACAGGCCTGGCCATGGGCAGGCAGCAACATGTTCCCTCGAGTCCCCAGAACAGACCCTGTCTCCAGGATAAGGCATGTGAGAAGGGGCTGGCTCTGGGTGCCACTCATGGCCACTGGAATCTGCTTCTCTGTCCCTCTGGATGTTGCCCAGCTGAAAAGGGATAAACCTCAGCTCAGTTATCTGTGGTCATGGCTGATTCCCTGGGCTGCAGTGGCCGGTGGCTGGCTGGGCCTGTGGCTCCTGTGGGAAGTAGCCGTGGCTGTGTGGAGGGGTCCCACAGGAGCTGAGCTCTGGGATGGGCTCTAACTCAGCAGAAACAGAAGTCATCAGCTTTCCTGGTCTCTCCTTCAAGAAAGGAAAGGAAAGCCCCCCATGGAAGCAGCCTTCTAGCCCAGCTTTTTGCAAGAATAAACACTTCTAATTGAGCTCCTCACCAGCACGAGATAACAAAATTGGTAGATTAAGCTATAGATTGTTGTTATGATATTGAAATTAACTTGCGTCCTCTCAGCTTCTCTCCTTGGGGAAGCAGTATAATTAAATTAATCAGCAATGCTGTTTTGGAGCTGCAGGGGAAATGCCTCAAAATGACCCTGGTCTCTTCCCATCCAGCCTCTGGCATGTCATGGGGCTCCTGCCTCCTCCGTGGGCTGGGAGAGCCCTGGTCCTGTTGGAGCAGCATCTGCAACACTCCCCTCACGAGAAACCAAATGGGAATCAAGTTGGTTCATCTCCAGATGCTTTTATATTCATTAGCCACATATTAACTACTGTAAATACACACTTGAGAAGTCAATTTATATTTTTATAAGCTTGAGACAAATGTAATATAATATTATAAGGGACTCTGTGTGCATCTCATGTTTGAACTATAGTCAGACATCTCCAGGGAATCTCAGTTGGTTTAGAATATTTAATAATAATGATTATAATAATAATAATAATAATAATTATAAATGCTAATAAAAATCTATTGACTTTTTAAAAAATTTTTTATTTATTGAACCATGGTTGAAGCTGGCAATAAAGAGATATCTAAATACCTGAGTAAGACCAACCAGTAATCCTGCCCTGGTTTGTCTCTGTGGGTCATTTCAATGTTCTGGGGGGAAATGCCACTTTATCAGGGTGGCATGTGCTGTGTAAGGGACAGTTTTAGTAGCATCAAGGTGTGAAGTGATGCTGCTGTTAGTGCAGTGGTCAGTCTGATACAGGTGCTGGTGTGGGAGTGTGGAGATGTTGCTGAGCAGGGGGAAAATGCTGCAGAGTTCCTGCACTCAAGGCATATAATTAATTGTTTTATTGAGTAAATGAAAGCCGGGTATGGCCAGCACATTAAATGCAAACTCAGCACAAACAATGATACTTTAAAATGATTGGATGCAACTCTCACCTGTTCATATCTCTTCTCTTTTTCCTGAGCTGTTCAATGCCCAGGAACAGGCACGGGAGCCCTGGTTGGTGTGGTGACAGCCGTGACAGCTGCTGGGAAAGGACTGAATGGGTGCTTAGAATGGGTGAGGCCTATTTGCCTTCTGTTGATCAATTAATTCAGGCAGCCTTCGCTCAGAGCCTGGCTGGGGCTGTAGTGGCTCTATAAAGAAATAATTAGAGCTCTGGAGCGGGTGATGAGCAGTGGATTCCCAGCCACAGCCAACCAGAGGCACATTTTGCCCAGCTACTGGCAGTCGTGCCTCCTTGTACAGCGCGGAGATGGGTTTGTCTCTCTTCTGTGACCTTCCTGGCACTGTCTCTGCTGGAAGCTGTGCCTGTCCTGGCTTCGCTGCACACTCGGCACCAGCCCTGCACCCAGAGGAGGTGGCTCTGGTGAAAGGGGGTCAATGAGCCATTGTGGCTCAGAGAGGGAACCCCAACGTGCAGCAGTGCTGTCAAGGATGGGCTCAGCACTTGGCAGGCGCTGATCATATGGAGGATTTTTAAAATAAAACGTTCATTGCATGATGCTGGTGAAAGGAGCTGCCACAGCGTCCAGCTGGAACCATCAGCAGGTTCGTGTTTTGGGGAGAGCAAGGGAGGAGCCAGGGCTCCTCCTCCTGCCTCTCACCCCCACTCAGCAGCCTCAGGCAGGAAATTCATCACCTTCCACCTTCCTCTTCTGGACTCTCACTGCAGAGTGGCTGCTCAGACCCGGCTGTGCTGTGATGGCTGGTGAGGCCAGGACGAGCCACTGCTGCCGTGAGGATGCCTTAGGATTTTTGCCTCTGATTTTAGGTAGTGGCAAAAAGGCATCAGTGAGAGCAGAGTGCTGGGGTCAGATGAGCCCAGCCTTGCTGCTGCACGTCCCCACCCTGCCCACACAGGAGGGATATGGGCAAGAGGAGGGCAATGCCCAGGGAATGTTAAAAAGAACCTGGGTCTGGAGGAAGAGCGAGGTTTGAATATGAATAATTGCTAATTATCAGGAAGAGCAAGTGCCATCTGTCACGGTAATCAGCGATCTGTCAGTTCGAGTGTCACCAGGACGGATGCTTCTTTCCTCCTTCCATTCATCTCCCACGGTCTCAGAGTGCCTGGAGAGCACTGCACAGGCTGGGACACGGCCAGACCCCCGCAGCTCCTCCTGCCCCACCAAGGCTGGGTTCCCAGTGCCCCTGGGCTGTCTCCAGTGCCCTGCATCACCCACCTCGGCCGGGACAAGGTGGGCGCAGCCCTGCTGGCTGGCCAACGGGTGCCCACCGTGAGACACATGCTGGGGTTCGTGGCCCAGCTGAGGCAGCCTTGGCACAGGGCTGGATGACACTGGCATAGGGCTGGGTGACATTGG
Source organism: Melanocharis versteri (assembly GCA_013397845.1). Classification (NCBI taxonomy): domain Eukaryota; kingdom Metazoa; phylum Chordata; class Aves; order Passeriformes; family Melanocharitidae; genus Melanocharis; species Melanocharis versteri. The sequence continues at coordinate 473,987 of VZTG01004270.1, forward strand.
TGTAGTGCTGGGTGACATTGGCACAGGGCTGGATGGCATTGGCCCAGGGCTGGATGGCCTTGGCACAGTGCTGGGTGACACTGGCATAGGGCTGGGTGACATTGGTGTAGTGCTGGGTGACATTGGCACAGGGCTGGATNCAGGGCTGGGTGACATTGGCACAGGGCTGGATGACACTGGCACAGTGCTGGGTGACACTGGCACAGGGCTGGGTGACACTGGGTGACATTGGCACAGGGATGGGTGACATTGGCACAGGGCTGGATGACACTGGGTGACATTGGCACAGGGCTGGGTGCCAGCCAGCAGCACCCACCAGCCCCGCCGTGGGTGACCTCAGCTGCCTCTGCACTTGCCACTTAGAGCGGGGCCACCTGCACAGCGGCAAGAGCTGCCTGGAAGGCACAGGAGCCATTTAATTACACAATTACAAATAACTTCAGCCTTTTTATCTTCCTGAGGCTGACAAGAACCTTCAGCATCAGACAAAGAGCAGCTGTTATCGCCCGGCGCAGCGGCTACTCCTGGGCAGCTGCCACCCCTGAAGGAGCACAGACAAAAGCGGAGGAGCTGCACTGTGTCAGCAGGTCCAGATCTGTCTCAGAGCCACTGTCACAGCGTGGGCATGGCCACTGCCCAGGGAGCTTTTTTCTGCCACCTCCAGAGCCCCAATGGCAGGAGCAAAGGGGAAGGAGGAGAGAGATGCGGTCGTTCAGAGGTTTCTGGAGTTTCTGTAACACTGAAGAGCAGTTACAAGGTGTTGTCCCCTGGTGCTTGCTCCCACACCCCTTTTTTTAAGGATGATGTCTGACTTAGAGGATGTCAGTAATTAAAAAGTCATTTTAATGAGCTCTGGTTTATTGACAGACCAGACTTTCAGGAGTCGGTCGTGCCAGGAGGAGTGTTCCACCACTGTTCATAGAACTCTCTGAAAAACAATCACTTTCGGTGGTGCCGCACAGCTGTCAGGGCTGTCCCCACCACGGTGGCACTGCCAGCTCCGTGGTGCAGAGCCAGGGTCACCCCCTGCCTGCTCTGCTGCTGGGCACCCCCTCGGGTGCTGTGACAAATGTCTGGCACCTGCAGCCTGCGGGGAGCTGCCCTGGCTCTGCCCTGCATGGCAGGAGCCCAGCTTGCTGGTGTATGTGCAGCCATAAACATTTCCATTAACTCCCACAGTATTTAAATTCCGTAATGGGGCTGAAACAAAGCAGCAGCATCTCATCCCTGTGGGAGCCCTCAATCATCTGTTCCAGAGGCACCCTGGGGGAACGTTTGAAAAAGAACTTACGGCTGGGCAATTCAGGTTTTTCTTGCAAGTCCCTTCTGTATAATGAAGCCTGTTCCTACTGGCATGTTCCCAGGGGAATATTGTGTCTCAGTTTGCTGGAAGCTTAATGCAGCTCAGGTGAGACGGGGCAGCAGCGGGGCAGCAGCCAGTGCTGCCAGGGCCTGTCTGACTCATAAAACCCTGAGCATGGAGGTGGTGGGGCTGTCCCTTCAGGCAGCCACAGAGATGGCACTCAGCCCTGGGGGTTTATGCTGTTAAATATTTTTGCGTGAATTCTATTAACATCCCTGAGGCAAAAAGGTTAGAGGGCAATGAAAAAGCCTTTTGTGAGATTTAGGTGTTCCTGGGTGATGGCAATATTGTGTTGGATAAATGGCTGTTTGTGACTGTAAATGCAGTCTCCCAGGGGAATGGAATGTACATCAGGAATGCTGTACAGCCCTGGGGAAAAACAGGCTCAGGGACCCCAAAATGAGGAGCGTTTCCCTGAGCTGGTTAAAATCATTGTTAGCAGCATTGTCTCTCCTGAGGAGGGCCAGGTGGATCTGTGAGGCACACGCTGCCTCACAGCAATGCACAAATCCTTACTTTGCCTTGCGGGAGAAAGGATGTGTTAGGTATCACATCACACTGCATCAAAATGGGAAGTGGCACGATGAATCGAACTCCCCAAAATAAAACTTTCTTCCAAAATAAGCTTGTCACTGTCAATTTAAACTCTTGCCAAAGAAGCGTGATTTGATACAAGTTCCTCTTGCCAGTGATTTACAGTAGTGGGTGTGTTTAATCACTATTTTTAATAGCAAGAGTCTAAAGGGAGAGCGGAAGGTGTCTATTTGAAGACCCAACGTGAAACCCAGATCCTAAATGCAGCTCTGATCCAACAGAGCTGGGAGGAGAGAGCACAAAGCACAATGCAGTGAAGGAAAAGGAGCATTTCCTCCATTTCCACTTCCCCAATACCACGGTGGTGACACTGGGAGGCTCTGGGCAGGACTACTGCCCACTTGGCCAGAGCACTGGCCCCTGCACCTCACCATCCTGAAGGGTTTTGAAGGGTTATTTAGAGACAAAAACTTACAAAACTCTGCAGGGAGGGAAGGGATCCGGCCTGGTTAACGAACTGTGAGAAAGGTGTCAGGCTGCCAGCCTCGGGCAGGGCGTTTGTCTGCAGAAAGCCCTGATGTGCCGTGCATGGGCACTAATCCCGGTGGCTCCCTCATTCCATCGCTAGGGGATGGAGTGGTGACACGCTCTTGGGCTGTTTTGGTGACATGCTGCTGGGCAGGTGCCACCAGCCCGGCTCAGGGAACCCCACGTGGGCACGGGCCTGCATCAGCCTGTGGCTGCCGGGACCCTCCGAGGCTGAGCTGGGGCTCTGCCACTGACTTGAGGAATGTTTCAAACAGATCATTTATTTTCATTAGACTTGTACCAATATCTCTGTCCCAGCATCCCTGATGCAGGTCGACAGCTGTCCTCAGGAATGCTTTAATTGTGTTTTCCTCACTTTGCGCAGCTCTTAGCTAATGCATTCTGGCTTCATTAGATTAGACACCTCTTGTCCTGAGGATGTTGTCATGTTTTCAAATGGCTTCAATCAGCACCTCCCAGGCTCCGGCTATTTCAGGATACAATAAAGCTAAACCTCATCCAGGCTGTGAGTAATGGAGGTGCATCTTCCACCCCCATCCAGCCCTGGCTTTAAATTTGCCTGGCTGACATCTCGTGGCTGCTGGCAGAACACAATTAAACCTCTTGTCTTGCAGGCATCGTCCACGGTTACACACAGCTCGGGAGGAAGAGCTCAGCAACAGCAAGCGGGTTTCTAATGATCTTGTCATCGAGAACAGCACAGGAGGATAAATGAAAGAGTGAGGAAACAGCCAAGATCAAAACTCAGATCTCCAGATGTCCGGGGCACGGCAGGTTGCAGGCTGGCCATGCTCATCTCCTCAGACTCACGCTGGCACAGCACTCGGGGTACAGGGACATCTGTCCTCTTAATGCCAGAGAATGAAATGCAGAGGGACAGAGCCTGAGCCCACCCAGCACCAGCACTGGGGCTTCTCTCCTGAGCATCTCCAGGCATGGCCGCTTGTAAACCTCATTCTGCAGAAGCGTTCTTCCTCTTGGGATCCCAGGATCCCTCACCAGCTCGTGTCCCCACCACCCAGCTGCAAAGCAGCCACAGGCTCAGGAAGGAAAGCGAGGTGGGAAGGGATCAGCCAGACCCCGGGCTCGGGGCAGAGACCTGCTCCACTCTCTGGGGGAGGGCTGACAGTTCCAGCACGGTCCCTGCACTGTGCTCCTCCTGGAGCCCAGCACACCTATCCCTAGCACACCAGTCCCAGGCAAGGGCTCTCCTTCCTGAGACACTCTCCCCCAGCAGGAGAATTGGCTCAGCGCTGTCTTCTTATCATGAGCCACCACAATATCTGCATCGATCCCTTTCACCCCACAGACAGTATTTTGACTTCTGGAATTCATCTTACCTAGCAAGGCACTCTAAATATATCCCAGACAATTTCCTCTCCTCATTTTTAATAATCTCTTTCAGCCTTAAATTAGTTTTTGAAAATATGTATTGGGATGATAGGCTTTTTATCACGGCTGATGGACAATATTCATCACACCTGTGTCCTACTCCTCACAACACACGCACGTTCCTTACAGCAGTCCTGCATCAATTTTAGCAGCACTTAATTCATTACGACCCATCACTGTGCGTGCATGCTCCCTTCAACAATGTCACTGGCAATTTGTCACTTGGGTCCCTGTGGGCAGCTCCAGCCCCACCTTGCAGAGCCACTGTCACTCCTTGAGCCGTGGGACAGGATGGAATGGCCCCGTTGAAGCGCGGCGGGTGAAGGATGCTTCACTGTCCCCCGTCCTGGAAACCTCTGGAAGGTGGCAGGTGGAAGAGTAGAAGCAAAAACCCCTTTTCTGTCCTGTCTTTGCTCACTGGGCACAGCAAGGCCGAGGCAGTGTGCAGCTGGCACATCCACCCAACCGTGAGCCCTGGTGAGACCGAAGGGGAGCCATGGGGACAGGACCAATGCTGCCTCTCTGGGCCCCCAACTCAGTCAGAGTCCCCAGGACAGCAGCTCCTTTACAAAAACTTCTCCAGCAAATTCCCATTTTGCTAGACACGGCTACCAGACCCTCGCCCGAACCCTGTTTGGGTGCTCACACCCAAGCTGGGGATTCAGGTGCAAGGGAATTGGGCGCTCACGCACGAGTTAATCCGGTGCTCAGGGCTGAGCTGCAGCCCCTGATCCGTGCTCAGCTCTCCCATTCCCCTCACGCTGCCCAGGGGCTGAATGTGCTGGCCTGGGGAACGTGCTGCACCAGCCTGGAGGTTCCCATTCTGCCAAGGCGAAACAAGGCACAGAAAGGCACAGAAAGGCACAGAGAGGCACAGAGAGGCACAGAGAGGCACAGAAGGGCACAGAGGTGCAGAAAGGCACAGAGAGGCACAGAAGGGCACAGAAGGGCACAGAAAGGCACAGAGAGGCACCGAAAGGCACAGAAAGGCACAGAGAGGCACAGAGAGGCCTGGCTGCTGCCCCGTGCCCTCGGGATTCCCTGGCACCTGACACCTGTGATGTGGTCTCTGAGTGCTCCCTCCCCACCGTGCTTCCCTGTGCTCCTGTCTCTGCACCCTGGGCTGTAACCCTGAGGCCATCGTGCTGCGGATCCCTGTCCTGTTCCAGCAGGGTGACAGCAGGTTTTGATCTGCAGGAGCTGCTTGGCCAGACAGAACTCAGTGCTGGCAGCTCTTGGCAGGGTTTCCTGCTCCAGCAGATTCCCGTGGAGCTGCATTCCATCACCTTTCTGAGCGATAATGGAGGAACAGAAAGACAAAGCAGGAGTGTGTGAGTGGGCCTGAGCTGTTTGCCCAGTGCTGGCCTGGCCGGGGCCCCTTCTGGCCACTCGCTGCAGACAGAGGCGTTTCCAACTGCACCTTCCATTTGGCATCGATTGCTGTCCAGTTTCTTGTGCCTTCATTTGCAGTCAGCAGAGGCGGCCGACTGACATTGAGAGAGAACGACTCCTCAGATGCCATCAATCAAGTGCCATCAGGACCCAGCTTGCTGGGCTTGCAGGCCACAATGTCACCCTCTGTGGGAGAGCAGCTTTCCAGCTGAAGCAGAGCCCTGCTCCTACCCCTCTCCCACCTCAGCCCCAGCTCTGCTGCAGGGTGGGCAGGGAGAGACATGGATCTGCAAGCTGCCATTGGTCACCGACCCTCCATCCTGCCTCAGGGCTCTCAGACTATTTCAGGGATAAGTGGGAAGAAAATTCACGGATTTTTTTAGTCTGGGAAACAGTGAAATACACAGGAACATCTGACAGCATCAGATGAGGAGCTTTTCCCCAGGGCACCATGTTCAGTTTGGGGCTGTAATCAGGTCCCAGTCCTACTCAGGACTCGGCAACAGCAGCTGAGACTTTATTGATATTTCCAGTTACTAACTGCACAGCAAAGGAACTAAATTCAAATTGTTTATGAAGCCTGTGGGCTGCCCTGCTCCGCACAGCCCTGGCCTCTGCACCATCAGCAGGGTTTGTACTTTATAGGCACGATTGACCCGTAAATATTGACCTTTCCCTGGAAAGCTGCTCTGAGCTGGTGGCCGTGTGACCCTGACAGAGCAGCCACGGACACGGGGACAGCAGCAGAGAGCAGGAGCACTGACAGGAACCACAGCTGCAGAATCTTCCCCTGGAGAGACAGGGGAGGGTGCCTGGGATTTTGGTGTCTGTGTGCAATGTTAAAATTAGCAATTCTATCTAATCCTGCTCTTCAGTGTAATAACGCCTCTGGGTGAGGGGAGTGCAAAGCTCAGTGGCTTGTGGGCAGTAATTTTCTGAGACAGACAATTTATTCCCCACTCTCATCAGAGACAAGGCTGAGATCACTCTGAAGCTGCACCCTGTAGGCTCTGCTTCTTCCCACTGGCTTTTAAGAGGATATTTCTGCTTCCTCCAGCTCTGGTGACAGCCAAGCAGTGCCCCCTTCCCCCCTCCCAGTTCCACAGCCAGGCCCAGGAACAACAGTTTCCGTATTATCTCACTGCAAACGAAATTCACAGCCAGCATGGATTGGAGGTGCAGCCCAGCTGAGAGAGAAATCCTGCCTTTAGCAAGCTCCCGTCTATCAATAAATTGGATACAGTGATTTTGGTCTCCTGAGAGGCTCAAACTTTCAGTTGTGAGGCTGTGGAAGCCAAGACCCAGCCTGCTTCCTGGACTCAAGGAAATCCGTGACGTACACCTGGGAGGTGTGGATGGGGAGGTGTGGATGCACCTTCCAGAGATGCATTTCATTTCACATCTGAAGGTAGAGCTCCCCAGCCACTGATTTAGAAAAGGGAGAAGACTCATGGATTCATCCGCACCTCTTTCAGTGATGCTAAGGAATATTTTCCCTCCTTATGGAAACATGGATTTTTGGTGGAATTATACAGGTCGTGGGGGAGAGCTGCATGTGCTGTCCTGCACCTTCAAATCAAGAACTCCTGCATGAAAATAATCACCTGGAGACAGCTCTAATTCATTCCAAACCATCACCCCTTCCCTCAGCAAGCAGGGAATTGTTATCTATTCATGTCTTACAATGCCACTGAATCAATGGCCACCTGGGAGGTGACGAGGATGACAAACCTTGGCAGTGCAAGCCCCCCAGGCCACAGGAAGCCCTGCCTGAAGCAGGGCCGAGCTCTGGCACAGCCAGGGGAAGCAGAAATGCCTTTTCCCTGCCAGGCTGCAGTTACCCAGCCCTACAGGAGCCCTGGTGAAACAGCCACGTGCTTGTGCCCTGTGCTGCTGGCAGCTCCCCCTCTGCAGCCTGCTCTCTCCCAAGGGAAAGTTCTTCTGGAAGAGCTTTGGTTCAGGGCAGGAGCTCCATTCTTAAAGATTGTAACTAGAGCTTTTAAATCAGACAGTGTTGATTTAAAAGAAGAATTCTCCAGGCTGGCTAAAAATTCTAGTTAATTTCGTTTTCCTGGTAAAGATGTATTTAAAGCAGAAGCTCAACTTACACATGCATAAACACATGAATTTTTATTTACGGCTCAACTAATTGATGCTTTCAATTAATATATGCACATAATAGCAAGGCAGGTGTATGAGTAGCTGAGTGGGATATATTATTGCCACCTGCAGTTAGGACTTAGAACCTGCCAAAACCTCTCAAAGAGAGATTTCCAAATCCATGGTATATACATGAAGTCTTGCATACAAGTAAAACATTTGCTCTCTGAAGGAAATTCCTGTATGAATGCAGTTCTACAAGCTTTCTCCCATGCCCCACACTGCACCAAAGAGCTCTGATTGCAGTTTTTCTGTCTCCCTTTTAACCATGCTGCAGGCCTGGTTTTGCCAAAAGTAGAACTTTTCAAATATAGAAAAGGTTTCAAAGTCTCAACATCCTTGTGTACAGCCCCATAAAGAGACTTAAATCAAGGAAAAAGAGGCATCTTTGGAAAGGACAGTGCACCAGCTAACAAAGAAGGCATATTTTTAGAAAAAGAAAATTCTAGACAAAGTTAGAGAAGCAGAGTTCTTTACTCTAAACATGGCAATCATCTGGCTTTCTGCCCACTTGCCAATCTGCAAGCCCAAGAGAACAGTGTAATGGTTTCAACCTCAAAGGAAATAAAAAATAAGGAATGTTTTTTCTCCCCAAATTAAAAAAATTCAATTTATTTTGAGCCCATTACATATTATAGGTAGAAAAACTAGTTCTTAGCTTCCATTCTGTACATCAATGAAAGGAAGATACAAATTAGAGCAAGAACTAAATGAAGGGAGCAGTCCTAAATGTCAAATGTATTTACAGAGGGATGTCATTGCTCACTGACTTCCATCTAGGGGTTTTTTGCCTCGTTGCAAGCCTGTGCGAGACAAACCTGAAAGGAAAGAGAAATCAGTCAGTACTCAGAGACACTGGGACAGCCCACAACCACCTGCAGCTCAGGCCTAAAGGACAACTTTGTTTTTCAGAGGACAGACGACAGCTCTTTTCCCCACTGTGTATTCAGCCAGATGTGATGTAAAGCTCCTGCCTCTCCCTCCCTGCTCCGTGCTGCTTCTTCACCTCTGATTTGAGCCAAAATTCAAGACAGGGGGCCGGGGGGAAATAAGGAGTTTCTATTGCAGCTCAACAGTCCCCTGACTGATGACAGAGGGACAGCACTGCCTTACAGCTTCAGGTCATGGCTGACAAAAACACCCAGACTTACTGACAGCTTCTTCATGAGCCCTCGGGCCTTGGGGTTCAGCTGAAGAAAATTCTTCTTGGTCAAATCCTTTGCTGTCAAACGTATGCTCTGTGGAAACAAACTCAAATCTCAGGGTTTCTGTCTGGTCAGCTGCTGCAGCTGGAGGCAGTAAAAAAGTTAAATTAAAAAAGAAAAGAAATTAAGATCTGAGCGTAATAGGTAGACAGGCAGAGAACTACATTCAGCTGGACCAGAAGCTCATCTCACACCTTTCCTGCAGTGCCTTAATGCATTACAGGCCCTACTGCCTTCAAGAGTTTTAAAGTGAATGCACAGCAAAACATCCTCCTATTCTGTTTCAAGCAGCTTGAGCGTGTCCCACTTCTGGCAAAGAGTCTCTTAAGTTCTTTTTAAGCTCAACCAACCCCCCGACAAACTGCAGTGGCACAGCTAAAGAGACAAGAGTGGATGAACTGAAGCTGGCGAGGCAGCAAGAGGTGCCTGTGCACCCCTCCAGCCCTGCTGTGCAGGTGAGGGGTCAGGAATTACCTCTCCCCCGCCCAGGGGCAGGGTGAGGACGGCGTCCCCGGTGTCAGCGAGGGGGCTGCCGTTGGCAGAGATGGTGTAAACGCGCTCGTTGAGGGCAGGCGTGCGCAGACCCGGCGTCTTGAACACCCTGAAACGACAAGTTATGAGTGAGGAGTATTTGCTCACAGCACTTCCAGCCCAAGTCTTTCATTTCAGGTTCAAAGAGCCGCTAAAGATTGTGTTGCAAACAGCTGGCGTAAAGCAGATTGTCTCAGAGATGGAAGGGAAATATATTTATTTTCTCTGTTAACAAACCTGGAATCAAATCTGGGTGTAACCATGGAGGTGCCTCCCCGAGCACAGATATCAACCATTCTGCCAGTAGCTGGAGTGATAAAGCTGTTTTTGCTTGATCTGTGAAAGGGAAATAAACATCTGCTCATAAGATGACCTTTAACAAATGTACAGGCGCTTGTCAAAGGCTTGGAGAAAGTGATCACCACTAAACCCAGGGGTTATTGCTAACCAGTGACCCCCAAAACCAGGGACAGCTTGTTCTCACAGGAGAGGCATTTGTCCATCTCACATTCACATAAATTTTTCCCTGTAGCGTGGCACAAGTCTCCCTCCACGCCACTACTGAACCAAAGGCCATCCCACGAAAGAGAGATATTTATACTTCACACTCTCATTCTCCATTTCCAGAGATGAGACAGAGACACCCCCATTACCTCTTGCTCATCCGTTTCACCCTTGCTGAGGGGGGTCTTCTGGCCACGGGTGGCTTTTTGGTGGATGCCTTGACCTGAAGCACACATCACACACTGGATCAGTTATTTCCCTCTCCTGGGACAGCTGAGTCCACACAAACAGATGCTTCCACACAAAATATTTGGCCCCTTTTCACGGCACAAGAGCCCAGAACAAACACCATTCAAGCCTTTGGGACCTTCCCCCGTCGCTAGAATTCTCTGGGAAGCAGCAGCTGTTTGAAGTCCCCCTCAGAGCACCCTGGACAGCCCTAGCCATCAGCTCAGTCAGGAATTTACATCCTGAGAATAATGTCATGCCAGAGAACAGCTATTCACCTTGGCAGTTCTTGGATTCACATTCTCAGCCTCTGTCTCTGAAGGACACTGGCTGTCAACTCTGGATTTCTTTGGCAGAGGAAGTGATGGAGGCTCGGCTTCCTCAATGGCTTCAACGCTCCTTTTGAATTTATCCACTAGAAAGAGAAAGTGTTATCTAAGTAAATAATAACTTTAAATTATTTTTTAGCAAGGGAGACAAATAGTAAACAACTACAAGCAGTTTTGGCAACAATTTGCTTCAGAAATCCAAATTCCAATGCAATCCTAATGGTTGACAGAGCACTGCTTTGGATTATTTTGAATGTTTTAATAAAATTAATTAGAGGTACTGCAGGTACTAGGGATAAAAGCAGGATTATTTTCCTGGTTTGAACATACTGGGGGATATGAGCAAGAAGTGAATTATTATTCCCATTAAGTAACCCCAACACGCTTCCACCTCACCAATCACATCACAGTGCTTAAACTGACCTTTCTTGACGATGTCAAACGGGGCATTGATAACTCCTGCTGTCAGCTTGTCTATTTCTGCTATTTCCAAGTCTGCCTAAAATTAAAAACACACGTGGCACCGTTGGGATTGTTGGCAGCACAAAGCTCTTGTAAGTCAAAGCTGTAGAGAAAAATGCCAATAATTTTACAGCCAGCCCAGCTCCACATTTGCTGTTGGGCTCAAAGTGGGCCCTTTCATGCATCTCTGCGTGCCCTCAGGACTCCGTGCCTGGCTGGCAGCTGCAGGCGTGCCTCGCCTACTGCTGCTCCACCAGTTTGGAAATGCTTTCATTTACTGCAAAGTGCATGTGCTCTCAGGGATTTGGGAGCGCAATCTAGCAGATAAGGAAAGATCAGCAGTGAACAACAGGACCAGTAAACCCCATGTCTGATACAACGGGCATCTCTTATTGTTAAATTTTAAAGAAACATTTGTGAAAATATTGATGTAACTGTTTCTCTTGTAATTCTCCAGCACGTTATTCCAGCGTGAGGAGCCCCTGCAGCAGTGCGTGCTGGAAACCTACCATAGCCACCTCCTCCAGCGTCTTTCCACTTCCTTCTTTAGCTAGAAAGAGAAAATTTCAGACAAATCAGTACATGTCCGGGACGGCTCACACAGCACAGCAGGGCTGCCACCATCAGGGTGCAAAACCCAGCGCAAACCAGCTTCCAGCCTCAGAGAACAGGAGCAGCACCCCGGGACAGCCCGTGGGATGCTTCCCTGGGGATTCCAGGCACGGCAGATGCCAGCTGCTCCTTTATTCCCGTTTATCACCCAAGGGGGAACGCGCTCCCCTGGCCCCGCACCCCCGGCCCCGCTCCGCACCATAGTACTCGAGCCAGTTCATCTGGCGGAGCTCCACCGGCAGCCGCAGGATCGCCATGTCGTACAGGTTCTCGATCTCCTTCACCAGGCACTCCCCGTCCGCCCGCAGCCGCTCCAGCCGCCGGTTCACTGCGGCGACACGCGGCGTTAGCCCTGCCCGCGGGCCCGGGGCCGCTCTCCTTCCCTCTCCCCGTCCCGTTCCGGCTCCCTCTCCCTCCTCCCACGCTCTCTCCCGCTCCTACCTTCGCGGTCGAAGTCCTTGAGGAAGGCCGCCAGTTTCCTGCTGCGGGAGCTCGAGCCGCCCTTCTTCCTGGCGGNGCGGGGCCGGGGCGAGGGCCCGTGTGACCCCGCTGTGCCGGCAGGGAGGAGCTCCGGGCCGTGCGGGACGCCGTGGGGGCCGCCACGACCGCCGTGCTGCGGCTGTACGAGGAGCGGGGGCCGCCAGAGCTGAGGCTGGAGGGGCTTCTGCGGCGTGGCCCGCGCTGCCCCTCGCTGGCCGACGTGTTGGAGGGGCTGCAGGACGTGGAACGCTACTACCGGCACCTGTATCCTGCTGGGGGTGTCAGGGCATCGCTGGGGGGGCCGTTTGCTCGTTGTTGTCCTTACCGGGTATGAAGGTACTTGGAGAGCAAACTGCTCCTGCAGCGCCTCAGCTTGGACAGCCTGGCAGACGTGGAAGCCCTCCCGCAGTCCTGGGAGAGGATTTTGGAGCGCTACAAAGAAGACGTCGTTCAAGGTAGTTCTGTGTACAAAGAGCCGAGGGGTCTCTCCCAGGGCTCCGTGCTTATGTCCCCTGGGGACAGCACACGGGCCTGGCTGTGCTGGTCTCAGCAGCAGTGGGTGACCCCACTCAGCTGATCTTTGTGACCTGCTCTGAGATCTTCAGCTTCAGTTGAAAGTACTCACCATCACACCTGCACACAGCTGGAAGCAGCATCCTCCCTCACGGTGTAGCAAGGGCTCAGTGACCCATTTCACTGCTCAGTCCTATGCTTTTTTTATTGCCTTTAGAAACAAGTTAAGTTTTTTGAGAGTACAGAATATGGGTGAAGTACATTAAGCTGACAGGGTTGTTGTTTTCTCTCCAACTCAGATACGCTCCTGAAGGTGTCATTGTTTGTGGAGAACCATCGGGAGGTGAGCTGCTCACCTGGCTCCTGACAGAGCAGCAGGGACTGGCGCTGACCAGCTTCTGGCATGTTCTGGGCTGCTGAAAAGGGGATGAGGAATTGAAGGAGCTCTCATGGTGCTTTTTGGAAGCTGAATGAGTTGATTCAAGTGGAAATGGCCTTGGTCTCTGAAGAAGAGGCTGAGCCGAAAAGCCATGAGGATAGAAGGGAGTCACCTCCAGCTGTGGAACTTGTCCTTTCCTTCTGACATAGATGTTTTGTATCATGGAAAAAATGTTGATACTTACTTACATGAGGTGCTGCAGATGTGTGAGTGTTAACAGAGTCCTTCAGGCTGGTGTCATGAAAGATATTTGGGCTCTGTCCTTACAAATAAAGCAAATATGTCAGATTAGGGCTTAGAAACAGTGGTCACCTCGTGTCCTTGAGCAGTGTGTTTGCATTCATCCCACCTGGGCACAGAGGACAAAGGAGCAAATCTGGCTTGAGAATGTAATTATGGAGGTGCACGGATGCCTGAGTTCTGACATGGGCAGCTTTCAAGGGTGTTACAGTACACTGCTTTATTACCTCTGCCAGAGCCTGCTGAAATCAGTCTTAAAACATCGCTCTCTGGTGCTGACAGTTCAGGGACACCTTTTTTTGGCCATGGCACAGATCCTCTGAACATTCCCAGGAAGCAGTGGGGTGTTTGTCTCTAAATAATGTATTTGGTGAGGAGCTGCAGCTTCTCGGGGAGAGCCAATAAAGAATTGCATCGGACACATTGTGGGTGTGTTTGTGCTCACGTTTCTGTGTCCCCAGCCTGGGGCGTCCCTGTGGCCACCTGAGGGCACTGCGTGACCTGCGAAGAGATCGGGGTGCTGGGCGGTGCCCAGGGTGGGAAGGTGCTGGCTCGGGGCTGGGGCTGCCAGCGCTCCCATCGGGGATAGGGGCTTCACGAGTTCTAACTGCAGTTCTTCACACAGTTCTAATTGCAAAGGAAGCCCGCTCCTGGTGCTGGGTGCTCTGCCCAGGGTGGAGGTGAGGTGGGTTCTGCCAGCAGGGCTCGGGGTCCTGAGGGGGCTCACGTGGCTGGACAGGGTTTGAAGCATGCCAAGGCTGATGGCTCAGGGTGAACCGGGGGTGTCATCCTTGCTCAGGCCTTGGTGTTTCATCATCACAGACCAGTAGATCGCGGTGTGCTCGGATGCAGAATTGTCTCTGCATGTGCGCACTCTGTACAACCCTTCAACACCCCTCTTCTGTCAGCTTCTCTTCAGGGCAGCTGCACAATGAACAAACGGATTTGAAATTCTGGAAGATGTTCAGCACAGTTCAGTGGTGGCCCTTCTGCTTCTCCCAGATGTTTGGCCCCTGATGTCTGTCTTTGTGCTGACAACAGCCCTGCTAAAAGTGCTGAGGGAGCTTTCTGCATTGAAAATGGCCATGCTCTGATTCTGACTGACTGAAATGGGGTGAAGGAGGTGCTCATTGAAGTTTTGGTGTGATTAATTGTTCTGTGCTGTTCCTGGTCGATGGGCCATGTCATCAGTTGCGTTTGTCTGCAGTGTTCTGCAGGGTGCGAGTGAGTCTCTGCATCAGAGCACGCTGATTGGGATCAGCTGTGGGCTTGTTCCAGTCCAGATCTGGATGTTCAGTCAGGATGGCTGCCAGGGACCCCATTGCTAATGGGGACAGGGTTCCTCGTGTGTGCAGAACCCCCTGCAGCTGGCATTTGCCCAGGAGTCACTGGGGGTTCGAGGGTTCCCCCATGAACAGAGCCAGGGTGGGCATTCAGCCTTTCAGTATTGCACTGGTCAGCAGGCAGGTGGAAAGGCCACTCCTGCTCCTCTTTGCCTGGCAGCCTGCACGGCTGAGCCAGACACCTGCACGGGGATGTCTCTGAGTGCCAGATTTCAGCACCTTCCTGAGCACCGGGACAGGAGGGAGGTGAGTGAGAGCAGCACCTGCTGCTCCAGCTGCCTGGGGAGCCAAGTGCAGGGTCAGGGGGATGCCTTTTCTTTGGGCCTAAAATTAAGAGCCCGACACGGTTAAGGGATAAAGGGTTTTTACCTCTGTATTTAGTAAGGATCCTTATGGTGCAACACTTCGTCAAGGTGGAGCACGCTGAAATGTACACCCAATAGATTGCGTATACAATTTTATAGATTTTGCAAATTAGTATATCTAATAAAGATGCTCCAATGAGAGGCTTGAACGAATAGCGTGACATTTTCTGATCTCGAAGTATTCCCTCTTGTATGGGCTTAATCTTAGCTTATAGGATGTATTTTAGAGGGGTTTTGGTTTTTCAAGATAGATAGCGTAGGGCTTTCTGGCTTTCAACTGCAAGGCTTTTAGGATGTTTGGTTTTCTGGCTTAACAGAATACCAGGGCTGTGTTAGGTTATCAGACCTAAGGAATTGCAAGTATGTATGCTAAGAGCACTGAGAGTACATAAGAGGTATATAAAAGAAAAGGCAAAAAATCATCATGGCATCAAGAGACTCCAGCCTGTGCTGTACCTTAGTGGGGCTGTGGGTAAGGCAGCACTAAGGGCTCTGAGACCAACTGGTAAAATATATGTAACCATAAAAATAAATCCAAGTACCTTTATGTTTGGAGTAGAGCTCTTAAAGTATTCTTGCAGGGAGATCTGTCTTTGAGGAGTGCAATAAAATGCCGTTAGCAGCTGGAGCTACCTTGTTAAAGGAAAATGGTCAGGAAACACAAAGCTCACGCTTTGATTTTCAGCTTTACCGCCTGCTAACTCTGTTGGAAAACAGTTATTCTTCCCTTACAGGAAAAGCACCAACTAAATTCAGTTACTAAACTCAAATGCCCACAAACATTTATAAGGAGCACCTGACTCATACATGATTGTTTAGTTTCCTCCCGTAGGGGTGAGCGCTGGCTTCTGGTGCAGTGGGGCCTTTGCAGTTCTGCTTAGAAATGGGGACCTGCTGTTGGTAACACCAGACTTCCCACACAAACCCGAAAGCTTTGCTTCAGCGTAAGCTCGTGGATTTGAAACAGATTTCAAAACTCAGTGTATTACAAGAGTCCACAGTTATGGAAAAGACAAAGGGTTTGGCACCTGAACTGAAGTGTGAAGTGACTCTGGGGGAGAAATATGTGATAAAAAGCTTTGTGATTCATTTAATAAACCAAGGATGGGTTTCGCAAGTCCCTATGGTTTTTGTGCTTATTCTTTGAGACTTTCATCTTGGCCTGAAGCAGAACTCCTTTGTGACTTTGCTGAGGGGTTGCCTGAGTACTTACCTGCTCTGAAATACAGCAAACATTCTCCACTCCCCATTCGCTGGCTTTTTTGCTCTCTTCCCCACTCTTGTCTCAGTGTTTCTCTAGTGCTTGTGACTTTGTCACAGCTTTTGCCCTGTTGAGCTCCAAGGAGGGGCAAATTCTGCTGATCCGATGGGCGTGCAGTGAGTGGGGACACATCTGGCCTGCAGCAGTGATGAGCTTTCCCATGTGGGACGTGCTCAGTACACGGCCCTTGTCTGCCCCTGCAAGGACAGGCACAAGCAGTTACCTGGTGAGCTCTTGCTGATGTGGCCTGGCCCCCCACCCCCCACAGACCCTCGAGGGCTGCCTGTATTGCATGCAGAGCCTGTTTTCATTGCCTGTCCTGCAGAGGTTTTGTTTCAGTCCTCCCTTCCTGCTTTTCACCCAACTCTTTCCCCTCTCCTCCTATGGGCACAGATCTGCAGTAGGTGACTCCTGAACTTGCCTGAGCTCCCTGTCCCAAGCATCTTCCTGACTAATTCTTTCCAGATGTCCAGGAACTTTTATGTTTAGCAGTTTTCCTCAAGTTCCTCATTCGTTCTCTGAAAGAGCAAACGTGTTTCCTAGTATTATTTGAAAATTCAGACTGATCATGGCTTCCCAAGAGCTGCTTCTGTGTCCCAGTGAAATGTTTTAGGCACCACTGCGGCCTTCCACCCCTGAGTTAGGCCACAACAGATATCCATAAATAGCACAGGAGTTTATTTTCCATAGCTGACAGCTCCAGGGCTGTCTATGGAGTCTTGAAAACACTCCATGCTGCACTTATACCCAGCCAAGTGTCAGGTTGTTGGCTTGGACTTTCCCAGCTGCAGCAGCTTGGAGGAATTAGGAGATCTGTCCAGTGTTCCTCTGACTGGGACCAACAATGGAAAGTAAGTGGCTCTGCCCATCCTCTCATCTAGTTTCCAGTTTAACTTTGGTTTTGGGGAGATGACTGTTCCTTCCAAAGGGAGATGACTCCCTCTGGGGAGATGACTGGGCAGGGCACACGGCCAGTGGCTCCTGCTGCTCACGCTGTCCTGGTGAGCCGTGTCCTGTCCTGCCTGTTGGAGTGTGGAGCTGCTGCAGTCTCACAGGCCATGCTAAAGGCTGCCTTGGTGCAGCTCTGGGGACACGGGCTGTGTGTCACCCCAGAGCCAAATGAGGCTGAATGTAGGATTGAAGCAATGCCTGAGCCACTCTGCCTCTCCAGCACAGACTCTGCCTTGTCTGGGAGTCAGTCACATCTTGTGGCTTCTCATGTGTGTGCAGTGGCTTTTCATCCTTGCCCTGCACTCCGCATGCAGTGAGGCTTGCAGCGGGTTTTGGCTGTTGGAAAGAAGCTTTCGGCTGTTTAGTGGAACTTGGGAAATTACTGTCTTTTTTCTTGAGTTTTAATTTGCTTCAGGATTTACCTTGCATGTTGCATGGTGATTGCAAAATGCCTGTGGTGGGAGAGAGACTGGACCTTGCCTGGGTTCAGATTCTCGTTATGGAATGGTTCTGTGCTGGTGGCACCTCGGGGTCCAGGAGTGGGGATGTGCTGGAAGGATGAACCTGCCTTGTTGCCCTGTACTCCCACCACCTCCTCAGGTACCAGTGCCTCCTCACACATGAGAACACACAGAAATATTAAGCATCTATTTAACTTCCCAACGAAGCACTCTGAGATGCGGTTCCCCTCTGTCCCCCAGCATACCACACCCCTTCTTCAGCAAGGCTGACATGGGATGGCTCCCTGTTCTCCGTGGTCCTTCTCTCCACAACCCAGACAGTCTCCAGGCTGCTTGGGGAAAGCAGGATGAAGAACATCAAGCCAGTAAGTCTCCTAACCATTCCGCTATGTGAGGAATGAATCCAAGAGCCTTTGCACACTATTAATCTTTTCCAGTTCCTAAGAAAGAAAACGATCTCCTCCTGCTCCCATAAATTCAACCTCTCTCTCCAGCTTCTCCCCTGGTGTTTGAACTGTTCGCCAAGAGCTTTATTAAAACCTACAAGATGCAGTTTTGTTCCTTACTGAATCCTAAACAACTGTGCTAGGTGGACAAGAAACATTTGGTGCTGTCAGCTTTAGAGCATTTTTGTGTGTAGTCCATGGCCACTTGTCAACCAGAGACCAGCCTCAGCCCCACACTGAGCCCAGCAGAACCTTTGCTCTGCTCCCCTGAGGCTGGGAGATAAATTCAAGCTGGCCAAACCTCATGGCCTCTNAGGAGATAACAGTGTTTTAACAGTTTAACAGCTGTTTCAACGGTTGTGGAGATGATAATAGAATAAACCTATTTTTAACCTAGGACAGCCTCATGTCCAGGAGCACCTGGCAATGATCCATATGGGGGGCAGCAGAAGGGAATTTCCCCTGGATGCAGCGTGGCCCTGTGGCACCTCACCCTCCTGTGCCACGCCATGGCCAATATCTGCAGCTTTCCAGTGGCCCTGAGGACAAGCTGTGCTGGGCAGCTGCCACGCCCTGGCAGCTTTCCTGCCACCCCCTCTGCTGCTCTGAGTGGAGAGGCTTCTGCCAAAAACGCTCTGCCCGTCGCCTTGGCATGACCCGGGCAGTGCCACCGCTGGGGGTGTGGGGCAGCAGGTGACGGTCCCCAGCTGCTGGTGTGAGCAGAGAAGCTGCAGCTGGTGCTGGGCAGCTGTGGGTGTGCTGGGACAGCCAGGGCAAGGGCGGCAGGTCCTGTGGGAGCAGCAAAGGTGAGGTGCACGCCAGAGTCCTGCCAGCTGCCGTGCATCACCCCCGGTTCTTGGCGCATCGTGCAGTGTGTTACAGGATTCTCCCTTTCGTTTCCTAACATTCCCTCAGTCTGAAACTCATCAACCACTGCTGAGAGAAAACATTCACAGACAAAGCCAAAGCAGAAGTGAGCAAAGCTGTTCTTTCGGCTGGATTCCTCCAGCTCCTTGTGTCCCACTACTTGGTTTGAGCAAGAGCCACCTCCTCCTGCCATGTGCACCTGAGCCATGGGGAGAGGACAGCAATCTTCAGCTGCTGTGAGGGAGAGTTGTTGTGGCTTTGCCAAGGAGAACTCCCTTTCATGGTTCAGTTCTGGTACCTCTGCCCAAACCCCAGGGAAGGGGGTGAGAGCAGGTTGTGTGAGTGGGAAGACAAGGCTGTGGAGCATGGCTTGCACAAGGAGTGCTTTTAGACTTCATAAATGTACTTGGGAGTCAGATGGCAGGAGCGGGAGAGGGGAGAAGTGAGGGCTGAGGAAGTCGGTATAGTTGTGCCCAGAGGAGAAGCAGCCTGAAGCAGCTCTGGAACCAAGAATCCCACAGCTGGTCTGCTGGAGGCAGGGGCTGGGGGGCACCTGAGGCACTGACAGAAAGTTCTGCTCATGAGGAACCTGAACAGGAGCCCCTGTGCAAGCCCCATCCGGGGAGCCAAGAGCTCAGGTGGGCTGAGCCCTGGCACAGCGGGGTTGGGGCAGGTGCCACCCATCCTGTGCTGCATCACACCTGGCAGCCGGGGTGCCACATCCCCCTGCCCGTGGTGTGGGAACACAGGGAACCAGGCGTGTGGAAAAGCCCCAGAGGTGAATAATCCAGCCCAGTTTTCGCTGGACACAGCTCCCCCAGCTCTGAAAGGCTTTTTGGTTGGGTTTAATGAGATTAGTCTGTAAGCTCTGGAGATGTCAGCCTGCTGGCAGCTCCCTGTTCAGTAGTTCCTCGTGCGCCAGGGAATGATGTTCATTTCATTGGCCTTGACTCCGCTGGATCAGGCCGCTGCTCTGCTTCCCAATTAGCTGCATCTGCGTGGCAGTAATGAGCTGGAGGTCACACAGCCTGGAGAGGGGTGCCGGAAAGTTCACTGGTGTGGAAGGGAGCTCTCCGTGCCCCCCATCCAGTGGATGCTGGGGCTCTGCACCCAACCTGCCCCCTGTTCTCCCTGGGAGCCCCGCTGGGGTCCAGCCCCCGCTTATCACGGCAGCAGTGACACTGCACAGCTTGCTGTGTTTCTGAAAGCTCCAGCCTGGGTCTGTGCTGACATTATTGAAGCTACTGGTAATAAAACATGTCACTACAGGGGCCAGGGCCACATCCGATCCTGCAAAGGGAAAGCAAAAAATCCAAACAAGACCCAAAACCTCCAAAAAGCTCTAACCAAGCACATGGTGACAGAAGGGCTGGATTTCCAGGGATGCAGACACGACTCCTGCCACCCTGCCAGGATGAGAGGCACCTCCTGGCCCTGCTGCGCTGGCCCTGCAGCAGGGACAAGTGGCACACGGGAGTCACAGCTCCCCAGTGCCACATCCTTATGCATATGCTGAACCCTCCCAGTGCAGGGAACTACAAATAAATGCTGTTGATGCCTCTGCCATCCCGTCAGGGATTAGGACATGCTGGAGCAATTTGCATGAGGATGAAACTTGGAAGAAATGGCAAAGCTGAGGGAATATGATATTATTTATTATTGCCAGTTGCAAGGGAACAGCAGCAGCCTCCAAACTTGTATAACTCTGGAACATGACTATTATTAGAACGCAAAGTTAGCAAGCAATTAGCTAATTGCAATTCATTTTGTCTGTTGGCAATTATAAGGAGAACAGTTACAAACCCCAACAGATGGAACTTAAATGGGTCAGTCTCTCTCTTTTTCTTTTTTTTTTGAGTTTTTTTTTGTTAGGTTTTTTTTTCCATCCCCAAAACGCATTTGCTATGAGCTAAGCTCAGGTTCTCACTAGGGCTCGTGAAAGCAGCCAGCCTGTGAGTCTGTGTGCACCGGGGTCCCTGCAGGCCAGAGTCCCGCGCCCCAGCTCCGCACATGGAGCTTGTCCTGTCCAGACCTTCCCAAATGACACAGTTTTGAGGCCAGAGAGTTCAGCTAATAGCACTGTGGTTTCCGTCATTTACTCTCTGTGGTGGTGTTTTTTTCGCAGCCGTGGAAAAGCAGGGAGCAGAGAAATGCAGCTGCAATATGTATTTGTTCTCATCCAGTTCTTCATGAGCGTACAACTTCAGGTAATACCTTCTCTTCTCTCTCCAGCAGTGACACAAACTGATGGTGCCTCCCTGAGCATGAGTTCTAAATATTTCGAGGTTATTTGAGGGATTTTCATTCCCTTCCGAGGTTGAGTCAGAACAGGGATCTCTGCAAAGATGAGCAGGGGACGAAGCAGTGCTCTGCTTCCCCTCTCCTGTCACCAGAGATACCAGCGGAACAGCTCCCACAGAGCAGAGATTATCTCATCGCTTTCGTTAGAAATGCCTGGGTGATGCAGCACCAGGACACGACAGAAGGGTAGAACATAAGCCCTGGACCCAGAGGATCACTCAGCACGTGGTTTACATCTGTTTGCATCAAACACAGATGCTCCTACCTGTGACACTTTGCCATCCTCGGGGTGGGTTTTGTGCTCCATGAGCCCGGTGTTAAAGGGATGCAGTGACAGATGTCTGCCGAGGGGATGAGAAATCATAATTTACTTGTAGAGTGTTTCTCTGCTGAAGCATGTCAAGGTCCAAGCTGTGCACACAGAGCAGTGTGTTTGAGGCATACAAAGGACACACATGAGAGCCCCAAGACCCCAGGTGTTGCAGCCTGGCACATGCCAGTCTCTTCCTCAGGTTTGCAGTGCATGCAGGAGTGTGGCAGCAAGGCTGCTCTGGTGCATGGAAACTCATTCTGCATTTTAGATATCTTTTTAGAGTAGGGACCAGTACGGGCAGATTTGGCCTTAAAAGAAAGTATCACAGAAGGTATTCTGAGGAAATATTTCACTAGGGAACCTCATATCTACATTCAGATGCTTTGTGGCCATGGAAGGAGCTTTGCCCTTTATCATTCCTGAATGTTGGCGATGCCAGTGACTCTGGCAAAAGAACATCCTTGTTTTGGGTCAAGCTAATACAGACACAGAGACAGCTGGGTGATCTGAAACAGATTAAGCCCAGCAATCTGAATTTCATAAATAGAAATACAAACCCACTGCACACCTTCGGCTGATACTAAACAGAGGATGGGTTGGAATTCACCTCAGAGCAAAAGCATTATAATGAAATGGAAACATCAGGTTTTACTTAGAACCCCCAGGTTTCCCATAGGAGGCAGTTTATGTAGTGCCCATTTATTAAAGACAAATGGTATCATTTGGAACATATCTCACGGAGAGCAGGGGACTGGCTGGTGCAGGGGAGCAGTAACTGGAGATGGAGCTTTGCATTTACAAGCCGTTGTTTCCAGCAGGCTCTGCATGTACCACCAGGTGTGATGAAAGCTGCCAGGTGCCCCAGTGTCCGCCGGGAGCCCTGGGCCTGGCCTCCCACCGTGCACAGCCCCACGAGGCACCGAGGGCCGTGACCCAGGCGAAACATGCTGGACTTCAATGTGTATTTAACAGCAGACAGAAAGATAATCCTGCTGTCAGGAGTCAGGCAATCACGGGCTAAAATAAGCAGGTATGGACGAGGGGCCCAGCTCTGGCCCCCGGTGCTGAGCCCTGCTCTCTGCTCCAGGAATCCCTTGAAATGAGAGCCAGCTCCTGCAGAGCATCTGCTGGGGCTGGAGGAGAGCTTGGCCAAGGGGCAGCAGGGACAAGGATCCTCATGTCTGCCCCAGGACAGAGGGCACACGTCACCTCCTCACAGGTCCTGAGGCTCTGGTGTCTCTGATTTGGGGTCCTCACCCAAAAAAGCTTCAGAGGGCTGTGCCTTTGGAGGGAGATCCTCCCAGGTTTAGCTTGTTCCTTTTGAGGCCCACTGGCATCAGCACCCACCGCTCATCAGCCTGATGTTCCTTCCCTTTCACGAGCGAGTGGCTCTGAACTACAGAGCAAACGCTGAACAGTAACAACTGCTGTCACAGTCACAGCTACAGGTAACTTTGGTTTCGGTATTCACCTGGAAAGAAACAGTGTCCAGTCAACCAATTGAAACAGTATATGTTGCCTTTCTGAAATCTTTCTGGATGGGTCCTGGCGGCGCGACAAGAGGGTGCTGTTTGCTCTTTGAGATCAGAAGTCCAAGACAGGCCTGTCCGTCCTGGGCAGTAGCAGGTAAAACTACATGCTTTAGGAAGTACAAATTCTACTCTTTGCATGTAGGAGAACTTTCTGGCTCAATGCAGGATGACATCTGCAACCATCAATTTGAATAAATTCAATTTTTACGATAAATTCTACTTTTATGCTCCATCCAGCTTTCAGTACATCAGACAAAGCATTCATATGCTTTGACATTCATATGCTTTGCTTCAGGACAGAACAGTAAGTCCTGCGTGTGTTTCCCCTCCTGTGTGATCATCAGGGATCTGACATCTAATGCCACTGTTCCTTTTTCTTACAGAACTCCCAGAGGTCAGCAGGTCAGTTCCTGGAGTCTCACAAGAAGCCATGGATTCCTTTTGGGTAGAAAGCAGCTCTGGAGCAAGAGGAGTTTGGGATCTCGGCCCATTCCTCGTGCTGGGTACTGGGTGGGGAGGCAGCATGTGGCAGGAGCTGTCAGGGAGGAAACGTGGGCTGTAACTCAAGGAAGAAAATTGACATTGCTGCAGGTGTGACCCACCCAGTGAGCCCTGCAGGCACTGGGGAACCTCCTGTCACCATATAGGCAGAGGCAAGGATGCTGGGCTCAAGAGCCATCACTCGGCATCCCTTAATGAGAAAATCAGATCTTGTCCCACAGAACTGCCTGTTCCAGGTGGCTCGTTCCTGGGAATGTAGCTGAGGGAAGATGTCCATCTGTGCTGAGCCTGCCTGGCCCCTGCACAGAGTGGAATAACCCCCAAAAAGGCAAATGGTATCAGACAAGGGAATCTCATAACTGCCTTATCCTGCCAGCTCCACATCTGGGAGGAGAGCAAGAGGGCAGGGAAGTGCATTGCCTGCTTGCCTGTACTGCGCAGACAGGCTGGTGACAGCTCAGCAATGTAAATGATGCATAATAAGCCCTAAATAAAGTGTGAGGAACGTGTTTGGGATCAGCAAATCCATTCTGACAAGAAGAAGCAAAGCAATGAAATCCCTTTTCCCAAACAGACCGCTAAGTCTTGGATTAATGTAATCTAGTCCCACTGAAAAATGGCTACTGGAGACTCAGAGCTGGGGTCTCCCTGCTCTTATCCATGGGGACACACGTGAGTGTGCACCAGGGGACAGGGGCAAGGAGCCCTGGGGAGGAGGACTTTGGGACTGGGAGCCACATTCTCCTCCTCAGAATGCTCAGGTTCTATTGAAACCACTTCACCCACTCACATTTACAGCCAAGTCTGTCCCATTTCCTTACATTCCCCCGTCAGCCATTTATCATCTGCAAGGGGTGGCTGGAGCCAAATATTCCACTGACCTTCAACAGCCCTGTGGGCCTTTCTTCTCTGCTTAAGTGGGAGACTTAAGATAAGCCCAGAGTCTCTTAAACATGCCTACTCCAAATAAACGCAGTGGGCTGATGGGTTACAGGCTGTGCTGGCTGGCTGAAGAGAAGGGGACTCTCTTCATGATTCTGTTGGTGCTGCAGAGTTTCTTGCCCTCACAGGATGACAGGCAGGCCAGAGAGCCCACTCAAGCACTTCCCAGTAGGACAAGTGGAGGCCCCAATCGAAGGTAAAGAGCCCCAAAGCAGCCACGGTGCAGCAGCAGTGCTGGGAGGAGCCCGTGGCAGTGGGTGTGGGGCTGCACGGGTTCAGGGCTGCTCCTGGGGAACAGAGACAGCTCCGTGCTCCGTGCTCCATGCAAAGCATAATCTCATCCAGCTTGCTTCAGCCTTGCATTGTTAATATTCCACGGGTTTCTATGCCCACTCCCACTGTTAACATTCCACGGGTTTCTATGCCCACTCCCTCTGCTGAGCCACCTCCAGCAGGTACATATTTTCCAGGGAAAATGCATTTTTTGTCTCCGTGCCCACTCTGGGAGGTGCTGAGGCTGTTCCTGTAGAGGCCGGGGTGAGCTGCAGGGAATGGTCCTCCCTGGACTTCACTGGGGCTGTGAGTCTTTGAGCAGTTGTTTTATGTTCCTTGTTGCCCTTTCACTTGAACGGGGGCCAAAAAGGTGGGATCCAGATTGCAGGTGTGTTTCTGGTAGCTCTTTCTGTTTGGGAGCTGCTGTTCCTGGTCTTTGTGGGCTGAAGTGAGGTTCCCTCACTGTCCCCAGGCCTCGGGAACCACAGTCCCCCCAGGCTGTGCAGTCTGGGTGCTGTGGGCCAGGCAGCTGTCCCAGGACACGGGGCTGCACTGACAGCATGAAGTGCAGCCTCGGAGCACAGGAGGCTGCCAGGACACCTCATCAGATGAAGATTGCCTCTTTGTTCCTCTGAAAACCACAAAAAAAAAATCTCTCTTCACAGTTCAGTGATGCCCAGACAAAGATGATGTGAAATCTGTGGGAAGACTTATTTTATTACAATATAGGAATGCACAGAACCAGATGTTTAAGCTTAGCCGTGGCTCCTCCATGTCCTGCTGTCCCTGCTCGCAGGGTGATGTACAACACCCTGGATGTGCTCGCTGCTGTGCAGGTCTCCAAGAGCTGCCTGGAGGCAGGGCCAGTGCCACAGCAGGTCCCCTGCATCCCTCCGTGCCACGGGGGCCGGGGCAGAGGTGGCAATGTCGACACGGTGGAACAGCAGGTGCCCCTCCGTGACCCCTCCACGACCTGCAGGAGCAGCCCCAGCCCTTGCCCAGCCCTTGCCCAGCCCTTGCCCAGCCCTTGCCCAGCCCCTGCAGGTGCTGCTCTGCGGGGTCCCAGGGCGCGTCGCCTTTCCCTGGCCTCCCGAGGCCAAACCCTGCTCCTGGTTTTCTGTTTTTCTCTGCTGCTGCTCCTCCACCGAGTTAAAACGATCCAAGTCCCAGGCGGGGATGTGTCCTGGTGGGAGCTGGGAGCCGGCAGCTGTTTTGCAACAGCCCGGGATAGCCTCCCCAGCCCCGCAGCCTCTGAGCCAACGCCGCGGCTGCGGCTCCGGGTCCCCAGGCTGCCACAGGGAAGCAGGGCTCACACGCACGTCCAGCCTGGCAGCCTTGTTTGCTTCTCGAGCAGCCAGGATTTCATCTTTTCCACCTCCATGCTGCCAGCAGAGCCCTTATCCGCTGCCCTGACACCTCCAGGGTTTATTTCCAGCTGAAGCACACCGCCTCCAGATGTGCTCCTGCCGCTGGCTGCTGGTTATTAAGCTGGTGCTGTTGTTGGTCTTCCTGCCTCCATTCAGAAGCTGGCAGTCCTTAAAAGCTCATTCATCTCGGGAGCCTAATGGCAATTACAGCCTCGTCCTTCGGGATGGGTTAACTCCTGCTCTCCCACCGGCCCGAGGGGCAGCAGTCACACCTGGCTCCGATCAACGCCATGCAGAAAATCCAGCGTGTTCCCCACAGTGCTCACAGGAGACACGGGGAGGGGTAAAACAGTGAAAACTGCCCGGAGGCAGGAGGTATGTTGGATTATTGTGACCCTGCACGGAGCTGCAGGCACCGTGTCCCCTCTACTGGGAAGGGCAGAGTCCCCACAGAGGGCCAGCAACTGCAGGAATGATGGGAGAGGACGTGGGTATTTCCCCAGCAGGCCTTGTAAAATTAAATTGTAGAATTGTAAATCTCATCACCACTCCTTGCCTTCCCACCTGTCAAGGTATTCCTGGCTGTTGGAGGAAGAATTGGCAAATGTTTGTGGAGAATTTCAGGGACCATTCCCCAGGAGGTTTAGGCTGTGAGTGAGGAATTCCCTACCTGGAGAAGTGCAAGGCTCACGCTGATTCCCCCATTTCCAGTGACAGGAGGGGCTGCTCCCCTGGATATGGTCACTGTTTAACAGAAAACTCCAGCAAATCAAAAGTTCTGAATTGCCCCTGGGTACAAAACTCCCAAAGCACCAGGATTATAACAACCAGGAAAGAGTGAGCTGAGGGTTTGTGGCCCCTGAGCAGACTGTTTGCAAATCCTCCTGCTCCAGAGGTTTCCTCCAGTCTGCAAATCAGAGCTAATGCTAGAAAAATATTTTTTATGCAAGATCAACTCTGAAGTGAGATAGAGAAACGTACAAAGGAATCTCAATTGACCATCTGGCTCTGACACTCCTGAAGCTTGTTGCCATTTATCTCTGTCCAAAAGTGTGCTTTAAAGACACAATAGGAATCTTCCTTTGGGGAGAGAATGCAGTGTATGTTTGGCCTTCAAATGTCAAATCCAACACCAAAGCTATGGGAAGGACATAAACACCAGAGAACAAACAAACTCACTCCATACCTGAGATGAAGCTTGATTTTGGATGCAGAAATGTGTTTATTTTCTTGGAAAGAAGTAGGCTCTGGCCCTTCAGCTGTTACAGATTTTCTCAAGGGAATAATTTTCCTAGCAAACCTTGTTCCTTCTGTAATCCTTTGTAGCAACTCACCGAGTCATGCTGCCTTTGCTTTAAAAATACGTTTTCAAGGCCCATTAGCAAATTCACAGGTTTTTTTATACACTGAGAATTAAAGTGAAAACATAAGACCCAGCAAATTATTTTTGCTTTATATACAGCCTCCCCAGTAAACAAGTGTTGCAAGAGCCTGTGTGCTGCTGGCAGAGCAGAGGGATGGGAAACAGAATGTGGTCACATGTGGTTTTATTCAGCGAGTTATTTATATAATCTGAAGTATAGCAACAATGTCCTTGGATCCGGAGTCTCCCAGCACCACAGTCCCTGCCGATGGTGCCTCTTGGCTTTCCCACTGTGTCTGCATGGACACCCCTGAGCTCCCAGTGCTTCACTTCCACACGACACCGCTCCATCCAGGATCCTGATTCCTGGGGGTTGGATCTGCAGAGCTCTTGGACACGTTTCCAGAGCTGCATCCTCATATAGCACAGCATCCTGCATCCTGGTGCTCACTTGGTACATCATGCTGCATCGTGGAGCTCTGCTGGTACATCCCCCTGTGTCCTGGTACTCCCCTGGTACATCCCCCTGTGTCCTGGTCCTCCCCTGGAGCATCCCCCTGTGTCCTGGCACTCTCCTAGTACATCCCCCTGTGTCCTGGTCCTCCCCTGGTACATCCTCCTGCATCCTGGTACTCCCCTGGGACATCATACCGTGTCCTGGTACTCCCCTGGAGCATCCTCCTGCATCCTGGGACTCTCCTGGAACATCCCCCTGTGTCCTGGTACTCCCGTGGGACATCATCCTGTGTCCTGGTACTCCCCTGGTACATCCCCCTGTGTCCTTGTGCTCCCCTGGTACATCCTCCTGTGTCCTTGTGCTCCACATGGATGTTCAGCATCACCTGTGCCTGAGGCTGGGCAGGAGAGTGTTGCAAGAATGTCTGAAGGATAGCGTGTCCCAGGAGCCAGAATGGCCTCCTCCTCCCTGCTTCTTACCTCCCTCTGCCTTCCCAAAGGCCCAGTTTCGTGCCTAGAGATGCCCAAAAGCACTGTGACTCCGTCTCCCCACTTTCTCTGCGTCCCCTGGCACACAGCACCTCTTCCTCTGCCTCCCCAAAGGCACCACACAAAGCGCCGGTCCCTGTGCCCCACCCAGCCTCGCCCCACAGGCCAGACCGAGCTGTGCAGCGCTGGGCCCTGCTGCACCCCGTGTCTGCACGCTGTGGGACGGGGAGCCAGCCCAGCAGCACGCCCGGGCTCCCTGCGAGGGCACGGGATGGGCATCGAGCTCCGCTGCTCGGCCGCAGGATGGGCTGTGCAACATTGCACACTAGCGGCAGGGGAGGAGAGCAGCTGGGCCACAGCAAACCTGAGGCCTGTCAGCAAACACCTGACCCATTCCCTCTGAAGAAGAAGTGTCTTTAATCTTGCTGGCATCAGAGGTTACGGTCAGCCGTTCTCCAGGCAGGTGAATGGAGTTCTTTATTGTGCCTATTTGGTTATATCTTGGATAGCAATAAGGATTATCCTCAGATTTTTGTGTCTCACTCAGAGCCCCCAGCAGGTGTTTATAATTTTCTTCTCCCTTTCAGGCAGTGCCAGCAATCTCCTGAAGTTCTTAAACTGAACCTGTGAAATTTAATGGCTGGACAGTGTATCTGACATATACCTCTAAAATTCAAATGTGCTTCTCATACTGATTTATGATCTTTTTTCTCCAGCAAAGTATCCACTGTATTTTATCTCCAGTATTTCTCATGTGATTCTGTGTCAGAAAGGAAGGTCAGGCACGACGCTGCTCTGAATTTCCAAGGAGCAGCAGTAGGTGGCTGGCTTGGATTTCTTTAGTCTGGTTTGTGCTTGTTTGTGCAGGCAAAGGCTTCTTCATGGCAGGAACAGTCAGAGCCCTGGGCTGGGCAGGTTCTGGCCCTCAGCCCCGGTGCTGCAGACACACCAGGGGCAGGCTGGGGTCTGGGGCAGTGGTGCTGGCATTGCCCAGGCCCTGCTCCCGTGCTCTGGTGCTGCCCAGGCGTTGGTGCCCTGTCCCAGCACACACAGCTCAGCCATCCTGCTCCTCTCCTGGCTGCTTTTCTGCCATCAGCCAGGAGTTTAAAACTTGCAATAACCAAGGATAATTGCCCAAATTGAGGGGGAGGATGCTGCTTCTCTTCCTGAGCCAGGAGAAAGACAATTTATCATAAAAATTCCATAGGTTTTCCTACACTCACACACGCACACACACCACTCCTGTGGAGCTGGCTGGGTGACTTGGGACACTCAAGTGTCCCCATACCAGATTTTGGGAACCTTTTGTGTCACGCTGTCCCCCTGGGGTGCACCTGAGGCCGGTGCCTGGCGTGGTGTGGGGGCAGCCAGCCTGGCTCCTGGGCTGCTGAAGGGTTACAGGCGGTGCTTGGTGGCAGGAGAGATGCTGAGCTCCATGAGTCTGTAATCGCAAACGTGAATTGTGGTACTGAGGGAATCCAATGAACCCACGGATTTCATATCTTTGCTGAACCCCTGTGGCCCATGAACGGTCTATATACTGGTTCCTCTTGTCTGCAGGCCAGAGTTAGCTCTTGGGTTTTTGAACAAAGGCTGGCATCGTTTGGCAGTGGATTTGAGGCCGTACGGAGTCATCAGCTCCGTTTCTCAAAAAGCTTTTTTCAAAAGTAGTATCTTTCACTGAACCTTGAACTGTTGCCCTCATCCCATCCCAGCCCTTTTCCCTGCTCTTGCTGCATCCCCAGTCATCACGGCCCTGCCTGGTGTGGGCAGTGGGGCTGCTCCTCTGCCACACAGCAGTGACGGTCAGTGGTTTAAGGCAAACGGGCTCTGCTTCCCCACCCAGGCACTGTGCATGGATCCCGGCTCTCCTCCACTTCCCAGAGCTGGAAGCAGACAGGAGGAGGTGGAAATGCCAAGACAAGGAGCTGTCCCAGGACGTTGCACAAGCGGAGGGTTTGCAAGAGGGATCCGGTGGCACCACCACGCACCAGCGTGTGCTGGGAGGAGGCTGGCAGAGAAACTTCTTTTCTTTTCAAGCGGTCATCCCACCCCTGCCTCTGCCGTGGCTGAGCGTTTCCAGCTTTCAGAAGAAATGGCACAAGGCAATCTGCCACTGTCCCCTCCACTGGGCCCTGGGGCAAGCTGTGGTGGGCACTGCCACCATCCCTGCTCCTGTCTGGTGGCACGGGGCTCCTGCCGTGCTGCTCCTGCCCTGACTCCCTGGGGCCTCTCCTCCCACCCTGTGCCCATGGCAGAGAGGTGGCTGCTGCCTCCTCCAGCTGCCCAGCCCAGTGGTCACTGCCCAGTGCCCAGCACCGTGGCCCCTGACATGGCCTCGGTGGCCACCGAGCCCAGGACCCGCGTCCAGGGACAGCCAGGCTCTTCTCCAGCCCAGAAGAAACCCACGGTTTGGCTTTCTGCTTCCTCCCATTCCGCCCAAGTTTATTTTCCTTGTTTTCTGTTTATGAGCTAGGGGAGTATTGAATTTCCCAAAGTCACTGCCATCCATTGCCACAGGTCTCGCACACAAAGACTCCCTCAATGCCAGGATCCAAGTTTTGCAATTGGACCGGTTCCCTTTCCCTTCAACCATTGTGGAAACAGCCTTTGTTTTTCTTCTGGATCTTGTTCCTCAGGCCCAAATCAAGGGCCACTGTCCAAGCCTGGGTTTTTTGAAATCCGATTTCACTGCTTTAATGAAAACAGCACATTTCAGGGGATGGGGCTGAGGTCCTTGAACAGTAGGATTTTTTCTGCAGGACTCGTATATCTGCAAATGCTGTGCTGTCCAGCCCTGCCAGTTCCCTGCAAACAGTGGGAACTGGAGGGACAGGGCAAAAATGCTCCTCAGGGATATGTTAAAAGAGAAAGCTGGC
This sequence comes from Melanocharis versteri, assembly GCA_013397845.1. Classification (NCBI taxonomy): domain Eukaryota; kingdom Metazoa; phylum Chordata; class Aves; order Passeriformes; family Melanocharitidae; genus Melanocharis; species Melanocharis versteri. Next base: position 505,030 of record VZTG01004270.1, read on the forward strand.
TCAGAATCTCCGTTCCAATTGCAGACTGACAGCCAAGGTTGAACATCCTGTGCCCTCGAAGGGGCTGGGGAGCTTGGCAGGTGCAGGAGCTGTGTGGGGAGCAGGCTGTGGCAGTGGCTGTGGCCAGTGGAAATGGAAACCCCTGCCACGCTCTGGCTCCTCTGGGGCCTCTCTGGCCCCCAGGAACGTGGCTCATTTCACCAGAGTCACGCCTTGCCTGCAGTGGGAGATGCCTCTGCACCATGTCCTGGCAAAGGGCAGCCGTGCTCCTCTGTTCCGTGCACAGAAGGCGCACCAACCTCAGCCTTTCCTGATGAAAACTCCATTTATTCTGGGCCTGTAGGAGAGGAATCCCCTCTAACTGCGTGCTCAGGCATGTGCTGAAACTGCCCTTGTGTGTGTCAGAGCCAGGGAACGGTTCTGTAATCGCCCATTTTTATTTAATTGTAACGCCTCTGTCCCACGAACTGTTCCAGATGCTCTTATGGTTCCTAGCTCTGGGCTCTAAACATGCTGTTCTCCTCACCCTGGTCCCCACCCTTCGAGCACAAACAATGGTTTTGCTGGTTTTTGAGCCTTTTTTGTGCCAACGGGATGTGGGGAGAGAATCCCCTTCATGCCAAATTCAGTTGATAATAAAAAACAGGAAGGGAGCTGGATGCCAGCTCCGGAGGAGTGGGGCAGCCCGGGCTGTGCGGGTGTCACCGTCACCCAGCGGCATCCCGGGGCGGGGTGAGGGGGCAGGTGAAGGGAAAGCGATGGGGCGGAGGAGTTTCACGGAGGGATTGGGAGAGGAGGCTGCACACCCCAGCAGCCCCGCTCCCAAACCCCGGAGGGTGCTGGCTGCTCCCAGTGAGCACTGATGGGCAGAGGAGTTTTAGGGAAGTTTCAGGGAGGGATAGGAAGGGGAGGCTGCACACCCCAGCAGCCCCGCTCCCAAACCCCAGAGGGTGCTGGCTGCTCCCGGTGAGCCCTGATGGGCAGAGGAGTTTCAGGGAGGGATGGACAGGGAGGGGAAGCTGCACACCCCAGCAGCCACGCTCCCAAACCCCAGAGGGTGCTGGCTGCTCCCGGTGAGCCCTGCAGGGGCAAGGGAACCTCCAGGCACCAAGCAGGGTGGGCAGGGCCCTGTGCTGGGCACAACCAGCGCTGCCATCGTGCCTTGGGGAGGGGACTGAGGGCTGTGAGGGTCTGGCAGTGCCAGGAGCACCCTGTGCCGCGGCAGTGCCACCACCTGCAGTGTCACAGCCTGCCCAGCCGCTGCCTGGCAGGTGCTGTGCCCACACTGGTGGCACCGCTGCCCTACACAGTGGCTGCTGGCAGGTGGCCCAGAGGGACCCCTGACCAGCTGCTCCATCCTTCCCACCGCACAGCTGCCGTGGGGAGCCCTGGTTAACAGCCCCGTGTCACCTTTGCTGCTCTTTGGGGGATCAGTTATCCTTGTCCCCATGCTGACGGCAGAGGTGGGGAGGTGCAGCTCCAGATGCAGCTGGGAAACTGGTGCCATCAGTGCTGGGGCCACATGGGGCCAGTGGCCAGAGGAAGGGGACCCTTGCTCCCAGGACAGATTGTTGCTCTGGTCTCTGCAGGTTTCCCCATCTCCTCTTTTATCCCTTCTTTATATATATTTCAGAATGATATAAATTCTCCGCTATGGACCCTGCTGGGTGAGCACAAAAGAGAACTTGCAGGCAGGCCCAAGAGAAAGGGAGGATAAAAAAAACCACAGGAGAAAATTAATAAAGCATTTGAGAAAGGGAGAGGATGCCTCGCTGGGAAAGTGTGTAGCACACAGGGCTCCCCAAAGCACATCAAAGCCTGACTCTGAAATTAGCCCAACTGATGGGAATGTAAAGCAGGGGATTCTCCCACTGAGCTGCGGATTGAGAGTCCCCCCACAGGCTGCGAGGCACTGACATTTGTATTTATCCAGGCTCGAAGCTCCATCATGGAGCTTTTCAAAGGGCACTGCTGGGACCCAGCAGGCCTCCTCCCCAGCATGGCAAACATGGCACTTTTAATTACTGCTCTGTGCCGGCACATGTGCCCGACCCCCACACTAATTCTTGTTGCAATTACAGCGATCTAATTGAGTTTATTCACTCTGCGAATCTTTTGTGTCTTTCTTCCTCGCACTCCCTGCCGGTGAGAGCGGGGGCCTCCATTGATCCGGTAGGTAGGGACTGAGGCAGTGCCTGGTGCTGGCCCTGGGGCCTCTTTGTGTCCCCTGAGCTGCCGCTGCTGCTGGGAAATGCCAAATCCCCCCCGAGGCAACGCCCTGCTGACCCCGGCGCCGAGCGCGGCTCCCGGCGCTTCACCGCGCTGCGAGCGGCGTGCGCTCGGCGGCTCGTTTGGAGAAGCAGCTCTACGTTTTTATAGCAAAAAATCACTTCCAATTGACAGGGGAGTGATGCCGTGAAAGCGACAAATAGGCGCTCCGTGCGCAGGGGGGATGAGCGTTCAGCAGGGACCAGAAAGGTCTTCACACGTGGTTTGTGCGAGTGGGGGGAAGCCGGAGACTCTTGGCCCCGGGACATCGGAGAGCTTGTGTCCCCATGTCCCTCCTCACTCTCTGCAGGTGCTCGAGGCAGGTCTGAGACTTGCCAGGGTCCCCCCGTGAAAATACACCCGCGCACCAGGGAGGAGACGCTTTCGGAAGGGCGATCCTGGCTGAGAGTGCTCCCAGCCAGCACCAGCCCTGTTATCAGCAGCTGCCCAGCCCTCAAGTGCCATCAGTGTCTAAATAATGACCTTGTCACAGCCCCCGGCTGTGCCTTGCAGGCGTTGCAGGTGGAGCCAGGCCCCGGCAGTGCCAGGGAGCCCCAGGTGAGTCGTTGGGAAGAGCCCTGGACGCTGCCCCTCCAGCCTTTTTATTCATGTTTACTGAAAACAGACAAACAAACCAACCCGTTTGCAAGTTTCTATTAGAAATACTGCGCCCAGAAGACAAACCAAAATCCACTTGATGTATCTTTTTAAATCCCCTTAGCTTTTGCATCTCTCGGGAGTGAATTTTGCCTCCTCTTTTCCAGCACTCACCTGTTCTTCCTGTTTTTTTCCCTGCTTGCAGTCTCTCTGGATTCCAGGGCCGTGGTGGGACATGACACTCCAGCTCCAGGGGCTGCTGCCACTGCTCATCACAGTGACCTCTTGCTTTTCGAGCCTATTTGATTAACAGTTAGGAAAATAAAACTTGTTGGTGCTTGACATTAAAATTTCCTCATTCGATACTGGCTGAAGAAATGCTGGACCTTCTACAAGGAAATGAGCGAGGCTCCCACCTGAGGTGGTGCCAGGGCTGAGCTGGACACCTCCATTCCTGGGGGCTCTCTCCTCTTGGAGAGCCTGATGGGAACATCTGCCATGGCTTCTGTGGATGCTCTTGAAGAGGGAGCGAGGCAGACACATGGTGACTGGCACCCGGCCCGATGAGGGAGGAGGGGGAGGAATTAACTCTCATTTAAGTCCACTTTTGTTGTAAATAAACTATAATCACTTCAAACCTTTTGCTTAATCAGAAAAGGCTGTTGAACATTAAGTAAACCATCGGCAGACTTGTCTTACTGCTGGATTAGAGATATTAAATGCCAGCAATACTTGACTTTTTTAATCTGTCCTGCAGCTGCATTATTAAAACAAACACATTTGCAGACCTGCAAAAATCCAGAAATGAAAACAAAAGATGAGATTGAAGCTTTCCCAGAGGCAAGATCTGCAATCTGGATAATTTTAAAATCTACGTTTAGTCTTCATCTTTTGAACCAAATAATGGAGGGAAATGACACATAATAAAATTACCACTGGAATTAGCAACACATTCTCTAACAAAGCCAGGTTAAAGCTTAGGAATCCCTCTGTGCAGAGACAACAGCTCTGGAGCCCTCTCAGTGCCCTGCTGGCACAGAGGACTCCTCTGCAGCCCCAGGTTTCTCCTGAAAAGAACAAACAGCTCTGGCTGTAAAAACAATGCCATTTTCTTTCAGGAACTGGTGGGTTTTCTGAAAGCTCCAGCTCCTGGTCTCCAGCAAACAAACTGAGAGAGGCTCTTGCAGTTCATTAAGCCTCACCTGTATTTGAAAAAATGAAGGTTTCTGGTTACCTTGGTGGCAGAGAAAAGCCTGGAAGCGTGGTGCCCAGGAGCCCAGCTGGAGCCAGCGAGCAGCACATACTCATCATTTACTCAAGGTTTGAGCCCTCGTGCTGGCCGGGGAGCAGCTGGTGGTGCCAGGAGCTCCAGGAGGCCACAGGGAGAGTGACTCAGTGTCTGCTGGGGCATGAAGCTCCCCTGCTCCAGAGCTGCCCCCCAGAGAGGCGCTGGGGGCCCCGAGGATGGGGCACGGCCGGGAGCAGAGCGTGGAGTCCTGCCCTGGGCCAGGGTGTGAGCAGGCTCCTCCTTGCCTCGCCGGAGTTACGAAGCCACTGCCACCCTGCTCACAGCTCTGGCATCCTTTTGTTCCTCCCTCCAGCCCTGGGGACAATAAAACCCGGTTTAAAGGGAACCAGAGGGAGATGCCAGCTTGGCAGGGCTGGGCACGCCGGGACGTGCTGCTGTCCCAGGGCAGCGGAGTTACAGTGAGCGTCCGTCACTGACAGGGATGCCAGCCAGCAATTTATTTTCCACATTAATTTTGATTATGAGTTCTTATACGGTTGCAGAGTCCAATTTTCAAAAGGGAAGTTCCCCTCCCCCTGCCCCCCTTCCCCCCCAGGACAAAAAATCAGATTGACCTAAAGTTGTTCTTTCCTAAATTTCTTGTGGAATCTTGGCTGCATACAAGTTGTCTCAAATGCAATTACACTGTCATAAATAATTTTCCACCTCTTTTTTCCGTCTCAACCATCCCACTCCCCTGCGGTCAGTGGAAATTTCCCCCTTTTATTAGGTTAGACTCATTGGCACTGAGAAAAACCTCTGCTCATGGCATCATTGTCTACTCCGAGCCAAATCCTCGGAGATTTCCCTCCCACTAACACAAAGGCTGGGGCCAGGGCTGGATAAGGGAGCCTGGAGCCGGGTGCCGCCCTTCCACGAGCCTGGGGTGTCCTTGTCGCGGCTCAGGAAACACCTAGAGGAGCATCACTGCCCGGAGAACCCGCACCAGCCTCGGGGGGCTCAGCAGCAGCAGCAGCAGCAGCAGCAGCTCCCCACGGGCTCGAATCTCGCGGTGCTTGCAGACAGGCACAAAAAGCGTTTCTAGAAGCGCTCTGCTGCAGCGAGATGCCGGCGAGGGGTTATCGCACGCAGCTCTCTCTCAGATTTTGGCCGGAGCTCGCCGCTCGCCCGTGCCTGCGCGGCTCCCTGCGCTTCCCCCGCGGCAGCGCCGGGCGTGTGCGGCCGATCCCCGCGGACAAAGCGCCCGGCAATGTGGCGAACAGCCGCCGCATGCGGGCACGTCCCTCGGCTGTTTGCTGCCCGGCTGGGCTCGATTTTACCGCGCCTTCCAGACGGGCTGCATCCCCAAACCACTTCACAGAGCGGGCTAATTGGAATCATGGGTGCAGGGCGGTGCGGGGAGGAAGAAGAGCTCTTTGAGCCCTGCAGAGAGAGAGGAGGGTCGTGCTCCGCGCCCAGGCTGCTCTGCAGGGCGAGGGACACGTCCCTGCCGGGGTCCGGCACACCCAGGCTGCGTCTGAGCAGATCCCATTAATTCAGCCCCTTCGAGGGCTGGTGAGCAATTTTCAAGGGTCATTAAAAGTGTTGTTGGCGCTCAGCGTTCCTGGGATGGCCAGTGGGAGCCAGGGCAGGCGCAGAGGGGGGTGGCCGTGGGGGGACAGTGGAGGCTGTGGTGGCCCAGGTTTATCCCTGACCATCTGCCCAGCCCCTCCTCGTTCCAAACGCGAGGACGCTGCCTCTCCTGCCGGGTGAAGTGAGCAGGACTGGGGCTCCCAGCCCTGTCTGCCTGCTCCCTGGGCCTGCTGGCAGTCTGCAGGGCGTCTCAGGCCACAGAGCCAATTTTGCAATGCTGCAGTAAGCCTCAAACGGTTGGATGGATCTTCTGCTGCAAGAAGTTTGTTTCTTGACACTTCACTTCAGTGCCTTCCCAGCGACGAGGCCGTCTCGCTCCAGCCTGACAGGGTTCTGGTTTCTGTCTGAACGAGGAGCACTCATCCTTCTCCTGCTCCCGTGACTGCGTGTTTTGAATTAAATCGTATCGGAGACATTCGGGAAAGTGTGAAGTGATTTTTATTCAGAGGATGAAAAAGTTTCGGGGGAAATAGAATTTGATGAAATTGCGCTGTCCAATATTAGTAACTGGTTCACAGGAAAGTAGAGAGGAGTCTGCAGCCCCGAGTCATGTGAATGCTGCCAGGACTGCAAGCCACATTACTCACCAAGTGGAAAGTCCAGGTAGAGCCCAACCCCTGGCTCCACATGTGGTAGTGATTTGGGCAGATCCTCTGTCAGAGCAGCTGACATCATGACGAGAGGTATTTACAGCCGACAAGGAGAGCTCTGCGCAGACCTTGGCCCCCCCCTCCCCTTTTTTTTGTTTTATTCTGAGCTGTTATTATAAAGTATTATTTATGAAGTGGTGAGAGCATGAGCAGCACAACCCTGCCAAACTTAAAGCACTTTTCATTTAACAGAACGAAAATTATTTTAACATGAGTATCTGAAGGAAAGATCCACAGATTCTGGACAGCTTTATGGAGGCAGGCTATAAATTCTGAGCTCACAAAACTATTTTTCTCACCAATAGGCTTCTCTTTACCTCTGAAAGTTTATTTTCGATAAAGACAAGCTGACTCCTCGGCAGTCTCCAGAGGAGAGTGTTCACAGCTATCGCTGTATCTAATCCATGTGACCTCGGATCATTCCAGTGAGGCACTTGGGGACACATTTCCAGGTATCCCAGCACTGCTCCTCCGTGAAGCTTCAGGCTGGTGCTCAGCTGTCACAGGCCTGACCCAGGGCCACCCCAGACAGCAGGGCTCATCCTGCTGACATCTCAGAACCGTCCAGCAGCTGGAACAGGACAAACCTCTCTCTGGGTCACCCACTCAAGTCTTGTAGCAGAGGTGGAGTTCCGAGCCCATGGGAATGGGCCAGAGCCGGTGGTGAGTGGGCTCCACGCCCACCTCGAGCTCAGGAGCGCGGGCTGCATGAGACAGAAACCTGCTCAAAGAGGGGAGGGGGAGGCACCCACTCCCCCGCTGCTGTCCCCTCCCCGTGCTGCTGTGTCCTGTCGCTCGTGCACGCTCCGTGATCCGTCAGCAGCGATGGCCCCCGGCGTGGGAGCACCCACACCGTCCCTCCCAGACACTCGAGGTGTCCTGCTGGCACTGGGGGTTCTGCTTTGCTGCCTCACCTGGCCAAACGCAGCCAGAGAGGGGCTGTGTTTCTTTCTCACATAGCTCAGAACGTCAGTTGCCATCATATTATTTTTGTTTGCCATCTCATGTCAGCTCAGAATGCTGCTGGGTCCTCCCCTCGGATGAGGGCTGTAGGGAAACCACAAGCTTTTTGAAATTCAAAATTGGTAAGCAACAGAATTACGAAACCACAGGAAATGAAATGAGCAATCCCTGCAGTTCATGCTTTTCCCCCCAGCTCCTCCATTGCTCTTAGAAAAATGTGCATTAAATGGGGTGTTAGCAAACGCTTCCTGTCCTCCAGTAAGATTCTCAGCTTCCTGAGTGCTGAGAAGGATGGAGGGATGAGTTGTAGAGGGCAATGCTGATTCATTGTGACGAACACCACAAATGAAAAAATACATCAGGACCACTGGGCAGAGGCTGACAAAGGACCCCCAGGATGACAATAGGCAGTGACATCTGGGACCCGCCAGCACACGCACTGGTGGCAGCCTGGCGGCACGGAGAGCCCACAACTCGCTTTCTGCTCTGCTCCACGTTTGTGGGGTGGGGTTTGTCTTGTTGTTGGCACCCCAGCAGAGGGACAGCTCCACAGCCCATGGTCTCTGCTCACACCAGGGTGCAGGACAGCTCCATGCCATGCTGTCTCTGCCTGCTGCCAGCCCTGGGCCTGGCGTTGGGCAAGGGGCCTGTTCTGCTGCTCAGAGAGGGGTTGATCCTTCCCAGCCTCGTGGGGAGAAAGCTGCCCGTTGTGGGAACGTTAGGCACTGTGAAGTGGTAGAGTAGGTGCAGCATGGCCCACAGCACATCCCCCTGCCCAGTGAGCCTTGTCCCACGCTGTGGAGCCCCGGAGTCCTTCATCCTCCATCTAACCTTCCTTGCAAGTGCAATTACAAAGGAAGTGCAAACCAGCTGGTGCAATGCTGACTGTGGTTGACTTCAGTGTCGTGTGGTTTGTGTTTCACTGGTGACACGTTTATGGGGCGCCATGCCAGGGCAACGGCCCCTGAAGGGAAGTGAAGGGCATCAGTGTTTCCCTCAGTTTGCAGAACACACCAGCTGCAGGGATGCCAGAAGCTGGAGGTGGTTGTGCTATCAAGCCCAATCTCCGCGGTGCTCAGAGGCGTGATTCAGGCTGCTTCCTAATATCAGTGAGCAGAGCAGCTCCAGCCCTTCCATGTCCTCAGCAGGTGCAGCTCTGCTGGCTCCAGAGCAGCAGGCCCACACCTCGCGAGTGGGCAGGGGCTGCTGGCACTCCTTCTCATGCTTCACCTTGCTTTTGGACAGTCCGAGGGTGATGGTGCTCTGCAGATCCCTCTGGATCCTTTCTCAAGCAGCCCAGCAAGGGCAGCTGTCCTGGGGAAGGCTCTTTACCCTTGGGGGGACTGTCACAGTCCATGGAGAGTGAAGCAGCAGCTCCCAAGCCCTCGGCAGGATGGCAGGAGAGCAGCTGCCTGCACGTCACGCTGCTGGCTCCAGTGGGGTGTCCTGGTGCCTCCAGTGAGCTATGAGTCTCCAGGATTTCCCCAAGAAATGTCAAGGGACAGTGCAGAAAATGATGCTTTTCAATAACAAGGAAATATTCCATGAATGAAACCAGATCTGTTTATTTTGAGTTCACTGTTGCAAATCATTGCAAAGAGAACCCAGTCCTACAGAATAGGTCCAACATGGATGTGAACCACATGAGGTGCAGGTTTGATCCAGCACAGAAACTTTTTGAATTTGCTTTCTTTAAATCTAATTTCTTATTGAAACAATGTGGTTTGCATTAAGGTTTTGATGTTTTGTTTTAAAACCACACATCTAATTTTAAATGTTTAAGACTTATAAATAATACAGTAATTTTGGTGCAGCCAAAGAAGATCTCATGCAAGAAACAGATAAATCAGTAAATCAGTACCTCATTTACGTGTTTAACATGTGCCACATTTCATTCCCTATCCTCCTTGGATGAGACTCAAAGGGACTTTCCAAAGAATTTGCCCCCACATCCCTGCTTCATCCTGAGATAGAAACAAATTCCAGTTTGGAAAAAACCAGCTTTTATCACAGATGTCAGCAATTAAATTGTCCATTAAATAAAACATTCACTCACCTTATTTTTCCCTTTTCTCATTTGCTAAGATGAGAAATATTTCCCTCCGTAGCTGCATTCCTCTGGGAAGGCTTTCCAGCACATCCCTGGGCAGCGTGGGGCACCTCCTCAGGAACTGAGCTCTCCCGAGGGAGCCAGAGCAGCTCCATAGGACCAGAACCCTCCCACGGGGTCTGCCTGGTGTGCCAGCAGCAGTGTCAGTGTGGGAAGTCCCCTGTGAGTGGTTTTGGGACACCCTGGGGGCCAACACCTCCTCCAGGGCCACCTTCACCCACCCAGACGCTCCCCGGGTGATGGACGTGGCACACACAAAACCTGCAAGGAAGTAAAGAGCTGAGGTTGCTCAGTGCCCACACATCCGTCTGCTTTCTGTGCCTGCCCGTCCTGTCCCTCTGCCCCCTGTGCCTGTGCCCACGTCCCCAGCAAGGCCACCCACGCCAGCACTGCTGCCACGGCGATGTTTGTTGTTACCTGTGCTTGCACCTGTCCTCAGTCAGACGATAATCACACCACATCAACTCATTTCCTCCTGCTTCCCCTCACGAGAGAGCTTCTGCCTCCTGCAGAAGGATTAATTCCAGTAATTAATTCAGCCACTCTAGCCATGAACAGAAAATGCCCCAATTACTGTCTCTCCTCCTGTGGTGTCGCAGTGGAATCTCATTAGCACTTGCGGAGGGCCAGAACTGCACTAACAGGGGTGTTAGATGTGTTAATGGAAAACACTTTCCTTTATCCTTTGGCAAATCCAGCTGTTTCCAGCAAATCAGTGTGGAATTTGATCTGGAAGAGCCTGCATGGCCAGGCTTTGGGGTCGTGAGGCATTAAAGGGAGCTGAGCTCCATCAGTGCCCTGGCCCTGTCTGGCCCAGCACCCCTGTCTGGCCCAGCACCTCTGCACTTCTCATCTATGCTGTTGGATGTGTTCAAGGTGCAAGGACCTAAATCTTGAGCCATTTTATGGGCTGATGTGAATCAGTGCGTAGCTCTCAGGCTCACACGAACAGCACACTGCGTGCTGGAAGGGCTGGCTGCTGGGGGAAGGTGTGGCAGCAGCTCCAGGGGCCATGGGACGTGGCTCCCAGTGGCTCCTGGCACACTTCCAGTGGCTGTCCTGGGGGTGCCACAGTGGTGGAGAGCCCAGCAGTCTCCTCCTGCCCATCCTGCTTCTGGGCATGCCTCCTCCAGGCCTGCTGGAAAGGTTAAAAGCATTCTTGATCTGACCCCAGTGCAGGCCTGAATTAGAAATAAATGAAAAAGGAGAGAAGACAAAACTATCATTTGACTTTTATTAAAGTTTCAGGAGGGATACGGGCCAATAATTCCTTTTTATTGACAAAAGTACCATTAAACAGTGCATTCCCCCATCCCTTTCCACTTTTGGCTGTAAGGTGTCTGGCACTGACGGGCAGAGGAATGTGCTCTCCCTCTGGGAGCAGGGGCATTTTGGGCCGGGGTGCCCCACACCTGCCAAGGGTTGCTGACCCGTGGGTACGGCGTGGGGAGCATCGGGAGAGCGGGGAATCACGTCAGCACGATGCCCCTTGGCACCAGTTTCACAGGGATGCTGCAGCCCTGACCAAAAAGATACTGTTTGTTTGGTTTGGCAGGGAAAACCGCTTCTCTTCCGCTGTTTATTGACACATGAATCAGAGCTGGCACCGGCGGCGAGGGCTCCGCAGTTGTGTACAAGCACGAGAGCGCGTGTCAGGCAGCGCAGTGAAAGCTGCAGTAATGAGCCCATTAATCATGTCGTTCCCAGGCAGGGAAAGCCCACAGTCCCCGGTGCGTGGGACACTTGCTGCTCGGCAAGGGGAGCTCCTCACGCGGCCGGATCGGGACGTGCAGATGTGAGTTCTGCTGAGTTCATCCCCATCCCTGCCCTGCCACGGCTGTGGGGGTCTCAGCAGAGCCCCGGCCTGGCATCAGAGCCGCCTCAGCCCCTGGGGTGCGGGTGCCTGGCTCGGTGTGCATCCCCCAGTGCTCCCCTGACCTTCCCTGAGGGCTCCCCTGACCTCCTGGGTGAGATGCTGGCAGGATCCCGGTGCTCCTCCTGGCTCTCCGTTCCCAGCTGCATCTCGCCCAACTCATGTGTGTCCACATCCCTGTGGTCCACATCCGCAGCTCTGACCCTTTCTGCTGCCACATGCCCACATGCTCCTCGCCTCTGTCTCCACCCCTGCTCTGCCTGCTCAGAACTAGCAGGACAGCTAGTAAAAAACCCAGCAATTTTTATTCAGGATTAATAGACGCTTTTTAGTCGTTATTTTTCACAACTTGAGAGGATTTGTTTTGTTTGATCCTGGGATATAAAATCTTCCCCTTCAGGGAAATTTCCACTGAAAGTACCAACCTAAATAAGAAGCTTTCTTGTAAAATCTCAGAAGGAACTTTCTTTTGAAAATGATGACACTTCAGAGAGAGTTTGCAATGAGTTTTACTTTGAGTGCAACACAGCTTGACCTTAATTATGGAGCTGTCCCTGCTGCTTCGTTAAACAGATAAATAACAATAAGAAGCAGATTTGCTTAATGCCACTGCAGAGTTTGTGGGCCAAGTTCAGAATATTAAGTGCTACACCAATGTCTGCGCTGACACTCCAAGCAGGATAAATAACGACAGACGTGACATGTGGGGGACACGGTGCTGCTGGAGCATCCTTCCTCCATGAGGTCTCCAGGAGCTGGTGCTGGCGGCTGTGCCTCAAGAAGTGGATACGGGTTTTGCTGCATTTCTACAAGCTGGTCTGTAACCCAGACCAGGCCACATGCAGCACAGGAAAGCTGAGCTCCTTGCGACACAGGGAAATCTCTTTGTGTGTCTGCCCTGTGCCAGCAGCAAGACTGACCTCTCCTCTGGGCTGCAGCTACTCTGGTGCTTCTTGGTATCAATAAGCTACTGGAGGAGGTTGGTGAAATCAGGAAAACACCAGATCGTGAGCACTGCACTGGGTCACCCATCAGCAGCCTCTTGGCAAACGGAGCAGCCAGCGCAGCGTGTGTTTCATTTGTGAAAGCAGAGCCTCGGCACGGCTGCTCGTAATTTGGGCAGGGTGAATGAAGCGAGATGCTGCTCTGCTGAGCTGCAGCCTCACGAGCAGAGTGCTGTGCTGAGTGCTGTGCCTGGCTGGGGTCAGGGCTCGGCTCTGCCTCGGCGGCCTCGCACAACCCTGCTCATCACACGTGGCCCGTCCTGCCTGCACCTGCTGGGGCTCCTGGTGCACATCTCCCTGCCCGGCTGCAGAGCTGTGTCCTGGGGAGGGAGGATGTGGACCAAGGGACAACGAGGGGGTTGGCATCTGCAGCACTGCATTGGCCCAGCACCTGCCCTCCCACACCCAGAGCCAGTTCCAAGAGACAAACGCCGCCGCTGCTGCTTGTGTTCTGGATATTCTGGTTGGAACAATGAAGCTGATTAATGCAAACCAGAAATGAAGCTCAGAGAGAGGAGGGGGAGGATGAGAACCGCTCATTACCCCGAACCTGCTGGGATTCCAGGGAGGTGGCTGCAATAACCTGCTCCTGCTGGACGCTCCAGCCCTGAGTGCCAGGTGTGACACGCCATGAGGGCAGTGCTGGTGCTGGGGAAGCTTTGAACACAGACCATGCACAACACTGTGTGTTGGGTTTTACTACAGTGTGTACTTCCATGAGGTCTGTGCTCTGAGGGAATGCAGAATGAGGCAGAGATGCAGCCAAGAGCATAAAGTGAAGGAGACGCGAGACAGGGAAAACCATCCGTTCCTGATCTCATTCTCTTGGAGTCAGTGCAAAATCTCTCCAGTCTTAGCATGTGAATTAACTGATAAATTAAACATGAATTTTCCGTTGATGACATCCCTTTAAATAAACAACAACATTGGTATCTTGCTTGCAATCAGCTCCTGATCAATTATCTGCGTTTTCACCAACGTGCTGTTGCATAGTGTCTGCAGTTCCTTCCTGCGCTGCAGCATCTTGAATCAAAGAAACCTTTCACACGAACATCATGGGCTGAAAACAATGGAACTGAACACCACTTCTTCGACTTAAATTGCTAACAGACGACAAAACTAAATAGATTTTTTTTCCATCAGAGAACTCTCGGCAGCAGAGTCAATCTTGAAAGACCCAGTAACATCTCCGAGTAAGTGCTCAGGAAGTGGGTCTTACCATGAAGCTCTTGCTCAGGCACTGGGGAGCTGCAGCAAACAAACCCCAGGGCTGCCGTGGGTCCGATGCCCTGACATCTGGGTCAGACGGGTGGATAGACAGAGGCCACGGGAAGGTGGTGGGCTGTGGTGAAGTGTGGAACGGGCTGGAAGGTGACATCACCAGAAGCCCCAGGGGACAGTGCTGCAGTGGTGGCAGCATCCACAGCTGGATCCTGAGGACTGGGGGCTTTTCTGTTAATCTTTGGTCCTAAATCTCAAAATAAAAAAGAAGTTGAGTTAAAATTTATCCTTCCCCTCTGAATTACTTTCTTGGCAAAAGTATGAGCTCTGTGACAGCTGCTACTTCAGACACTAAAAGTGCTCATTCATCACAGAAAATAAAACCCCTCGTTGCTGTTCAGCCGAGAGCCCATGTAATCACCATGTAACTGAATTAGAAATGGGTGACTTTGCTTAGTTTCAGTTTCACACGATCCAGACAAGACCTGCTCGGTTGACTCCTCTGGGAACTGCACTTTATTACAGCTTCAAAAATTCAATAATGTTCAGAAAAAAAGCTAACTTTTATGGTCTCAGCCAGTGCCTACCACGCCTTGTGCCACATAACGTTTATATTCTGAATTCCCAACATCAGCACGAGGCTCTTTGAACTCAGGCTTTGCTGGTTTTCTAATTGCTGGGATTGGCTTTCTGCTGCTTAATTGGAGGTGCCATGCCCAGGATCCGGGGTGCAACACCCAGGACAGGGGGTGCATCCCCCAGGACCTGGTGTACAATGCCTAAGAACAGTAAGACCAGTGCCCAAGAGCTGGAAGTACAACGCCCAGGATCTGGGGCGTGCTGAGCAGGATCTGGGGTGCAACACCAGCAGTGGGGGCTGCAGTGCCCGGGATCTGGGGGTTCAAGGCTGCGGCCCTGCCGCCGCTGCTGGGCTGGACGGATTGGCAGCAGCTGTGGAGGCTCCGGCTCCGCGTGTCCGTGGTGGCTCCGCGCCCCGCAGGGAGCTTTGCGCAAGGCGAGCTGCTGTCAGGATTTGCACATAAGTCACAGGGTTTAACCGAAATCCAATTTGCCGGAGAGAAGTGTTGGTTTAGATTATGGAAGAACAATTCACTTGTGGGTGTGCTGAGGAGGGGAGCGGGGAGGGCAGGGTACTGGGGGGGGCCCTTCCCTTCCCTGCCATCGCCAGGTTTGGTGGAGACGCGCTGAGCCTGAATGAAAACAAATGTAAAACTGATAGGTACATTTGTAACCCATTACCGGGCTGACTTTATGAAACTCTAAACTTGCTGGCAAGTGGAGGGAGGTGGCGGCTTCCAAAATATTTTTTCTTAAATGAGAAAGTTGCTTCAGATTGTGCCAGTTCTCCTGCGGGCGCCTGGCCCAGGCCGAGCCCCCACACCTGGAGCCCCGCTGCACCTCACTCTAATCACCTGAGGCAGCACTTCCAAGCCCCTGGTGCACGTGTGGGTGTCACGTCCGTGTCCCTCAGCCCCTGATCCCCACCATAAGGAAAAGCTGATCCATTGCCATGGGTAGGAATCAGCCAACAGGCCCCAGGGAAGTTTCAGGCAGGCGAGCTGGAGGCCGTGGATCCCTGGCCGTGCTCCCTTCGCGGGAGGGGCACCCCGGCCTTGTGGCGTGGCAGAAGCATCAGTATCCCATTACAGACATCTGTGATAGCCCGAGCACTCCCCAGACCTCACCACGCCACCAGCTCGAGAGGCGCTGGGCAATGGAGACATCGAAGGTGTCTCCTTTTATTTCTGAGTCATGTTCTGGTGACTCATTCTGCTCAGAGCACTTGTAGGCGATGCTTTGGCCGTTCCGATAATGCATTTGTATAAAGCCAGTACCCAGCTTGTTCCCTGCTCTCTCAGGGACAGGGATGGTGTCACTGCAATGGCACCACAGCCCAACGCTCTCTCCAGGGCAGGGATCCACGTTGAGGTGTTGGCAGGGGGTCAGTGTGTGTGCCAGTGTACGTCCAATAAAAACCCCACAGTATCATTTCCAGCTTTTCCCATCAGGGTGATGATGTGACAGTGGCAGTCGGGCTCAGGGCTTGAAGGCACTGGCAGCTCCATCCAGACCAGGGGATGCACTGTGGGTCCCTGAGCACAGCCAAAGAAACACAACTGTGGACTCGGTCTCTGTTCCGTTTCCATATTTACAGCTCTCAGTGCAGATTCTGAAAATCCCTTACACCTGTCTTTTCCTTGGTGGGGGCACAGTGAGGAGCCACGAGGGGAGCAGGAGTGAATTTTCCCTGGAGCACCAGGCCTCCTGCAAGGTTGTATCTCCCTGCACTTGCGAGCACCAGCGCAGGGTCTCATAGCGGGTTCCCACGTACAAAGGAAGTTACAGGCTCAGGCAGGAGCTTTCATGGATGTGCTCACATTTGAAAATCTGACCCTCAAATCCTGTGCAACCTGCATGAATCTTGAAAGAAGAAATACTGGGTTTTATTTCTTAAAGGAAAATAAATGTGATTTCAGAATAAATCAATAGAACACAACTTTGCTCAGTGGAATAAGCCAAGTGGAGACATGGAAAAATAAACTCTTTCTGACGACTCCTGCTGAAAGATTCTCATCTCTGAAGGTCATGGGAGCAGCACTGGAATGGCAGCACTTGAACCCTGGCAGGCAGCCCGCCAGCTCTGACAGATGTTCCTGGCACTGAGGCACAAGGATGCTCTTTGCTGATTGCTCCTGGGCTGGACAAGGCTGGCTCCTGGGCAGCCACAGAGCCCCGTGTGCCACGCTGGGGGCAGCCTAAGCCTCCCCCTGCACCCCAGCCCGGCGGGGAGGCGGTGGCTGTGGCAGCACTGGTGGCTCAGGGGGTGAGGCAGGTGTCAGGGGCAATGGTTGAAGAGCTGGGGCCCCTCCAGCAGCCTCTGGAGATGCTGGAGCATCAGGAAAGGCTCCAGAGGCACCAGGGATGCATCTGCCTCTGTCTGTCCTGTTCGTGGATGTGTGTCCCGATGTCCTGGGAGACAGCAGCTGCCCACCCTGTGCAGGAGCGCCTGGTTCCTGCCCAGGCAGCCAGGGCAGAGCTCGGGTGCCCTTCGGGGTCCAACACCCCTCTTCTCCATCCTCCTCCACTTGTGGGAGCTGACAGTGTGAGACCATGGAAGAGCGATTTGAGAAGGCTGGCAGGACAGAGCCACACTGCCAGCTCACAAGGTGATACCTGGAGTCCCAGCAAAGTCACTAAAATGGGGAGAAATTCTCATTTAATTTGGTTCATTTGTTATAATGATTCTTCACCGTGGTCCATATTAAACACTTCAGTGATTTTTGCCTCTAAAACCCTCTTGCAGGGATCGTGATGAAAGGTATATTTATTGTACTTCAGCTTGGAAAGTTGTTTCAGATGTTTCCAATTCATCAACCAGTTCAGACATCTGTTCCTGGTTGGGGCAGAAAAGCTTAACTCACACACACACACAAAAACTGCTCATTTTGGAGGGTTTTATGATGAGCTTTCTAATCCTGACAAGTTGTGAAATAGTGCTAATAGCCACATCATCCACGGGCCCATCATCCCCGGGCCCAGGTAGGAGCCTGTGGCAGCCTCTGCGCTCGGGGGGCTCGGTGATGCCCCCAACCCTGGTGGGACCCCGAAGTGCTGCTGTGAGGGGCTGGTCCCAGCAGGACGTGGCCAGGACTGCACAGCCGGACCGACCGGCTCTGCTCGGGATTGCAAAATCTGCAAAAAAGCTGGAACAAAACTATAATATTTAGAAATACTCTGCTACAGCAAATCAAACCTCAAAGAAGGTTTGGGGGAGGGGGGTTGAGATGTTTCAGTGAGGCAAAAATCAATGACTTTTTTTGGTTACAACTTGTCAATAAACACAATCCATTCCTGTACCCAAAAAAGGCAGCGAGGTCATTGCAAACAAAAAAATCAAAGTGATTCATTCAGAAAATGTCAAAACAGGATGTTTTGATACTGTTGGAGCCTATTTCCAGATTTCTTTCGAAAGATATTTTGGTTCAATGGACCAGGTTGCAGGAAGTGCTGGGATTCTGGAAGAAGAACCACATGCTCTGACAGGACAGGGCAGACACATCGCCCTGCCTGTTGCTGCTCCAAAATCTCCTTGCAGCCCTCGTGAATCCCGGCTGCTCGGTGGGCTGGCACGGCACGAGTGCCACGGCTCACGGTGACGGCAGCGCTGCAAAAACGAACCGCTGGAGTCCGGACAGGATGCACACACCTGGGCACCTGTGCACACACGTGTGCTCATCTGTGCACACACCTGGGTATGTGTGCACACACGTGTGCTCACCTATGCACCCACATGGGTACGTATGCACACACGTGTGTTCATCTATGCAGACACCTGGGTACGTGTGCACACACGTGTGCTCACCTATGCACCCACATGGGTACACGTGCACACATGGACACAGATACACATGCACACAGATACACATGCACACATATACTCACACATGCACACAGATACTCACACATGGGCACACGTACACACATGGACACAGATACACATGCACACAGATACTCACACATGCACACAGATACACATGCACACAGATACACATGCACACGGATACACACACATGGACACAGATACACACAGATGCACACAGATACTCACACATGGACACATACACATACATGGACACAGATACACACGCATGCACACAGATACACACACATGCACACAGATACATATGCACACAGATACACATGCACACAGATACACATGCACACAGATACACACACATGCACACAGATGCACACAGATGCACACATGGACACAGATACACACACATGGACACAGATACTCACACATGGACAGATACACATGCACACAGATACACACACGGATACAGATACACACACATGCACACAGATACACACATGGACACAGATACACATGCACATAGATGCACACACATAGACACAGATACTCACACAATGAACACAGATTCACACATATGCACACAGATTCACACACATGCACACAGATACACAAATGCACACACATACACATGCACATACACAGACACACACATGGACACAGATACACAAATGCACACAGATACTCACACATGCACACAGATGCACACACCTGCACACAGATGGACACAGACGGACAAGCGTGGACACACATGGACACACACATATGCACACACACATACACATGCACACACACAGACACACACATGGACACACAGACACAGATACAGACATGCACGCAGATGGACACACACGGACATGCGTGGACACAGATGGACACATGTGCACACAGACATGCGTGGGCACACATGGGCACATGCACGTACAAGGGTACGCATGGGCACACACGAGCACACACAAGCGCACACATGGACACACATATGCGCGCACACACAGATACACATGTGCACACAGATACACACACACACATGCACACGCAGATATGCACACGTGGGCACACACATGTGGATACACACAGACACAGACACAGACACAGATACACAGACACAGACACACACAGAGATACACACACACACACACATGCACACGCAGATATGCACACATGGGCACACACATATGGATACACACAGACACAGACATACAGACACAGACACACACACAGATACACACACACATGCACACGCAGATATGCACACATGGGCACACACACGTGGATACACACAGACACAGACACACAGACACACAGACACACAGACACAGACACAGACACAGACACACACAGAGATACACACACACACACATGCACATGCAGATATGCACACATGGGCACACACACATGTGGATACACACAGACACACAGACACACAGACACACACACGTGGTTTCTCCAGCCATGACAAAGGGTTTGCTGGTGGATGTGACTTTCCAGTGCAGCAACAGAGGGTGAGGAGCGAGATGCCACCCGCCGCCCCCTGAAGGCAGCCAGGGGAGGCTGGGGACGCTCTGGGTACCCTTCTGGCTGCCCTGCAAACCAGTGGCTTCCAGCGCCAGGATGCTTTCCCAGGAGAGTGAGGTTCTGGGAATGTCAGCTCCTTAATTAATCCTGAGCCTTGTCGCCTTCCTGGGGTGTGAACCCCCGGGCACACTCTGCGTCTGGCCCAAAGGGAGAGTGAGAAAAGTTAATGAACTACGTTCTTCAGATTCACACAGAAGTTTCCCTGTTTCCTTGTGCCAAGAAACCTGAGAGATTCCCACAGCCTAATCTCTGGAGAGAGACAGACTGTCTCGTGACTCGGCAAGTGCCACAGATCCCGGACGGGTGAATCTGCCCTCCGGTGCCATGCAGAGATTCTTTAATTAAAGCCAATGTTGCCATGGTGGGGTCCAGAGAGCTCGTGACAGATTCGGGCTGGGGAACAGCAGCTGACACACAATCTCATTAGCACCTGCAGCTCCAGCTGGTTATTGGATTGGGCTGCTTTGAATTTTCATTGTGTGGCCTCCCCGTTCTCACCCCTCCGGCTGCATGAGGAGCAGGTTTGGGGCAGGTTGCAATCAGCCCTGCTCTGCCTGGCATCGGCACATCCCAGCGTGACAGGACCCTCTCTGTGAGTGCTGGAGGAGCAGCAGTGTCTGCTCGGGCCTTGGGAATGAGGCAGGTTCTGGCGAGCTTGTGCCAGGCGTGGGCATCTGTTATCACAGCAGCTCTGCGGGCGGAGGAAGGAGCAGATTCTGCCCCAGCCCAGGGAAGAGCTGCTGACAGACAGCAGAGCCTCTTGCACTCACCTCTGGAATGGGAGAGGACAGTTCTCTTGTGGCTCCCAGCGCTGCTGCCCACACTCCCAGGCACTGGCTGCCCTCAAGGTGACCATCCCACACGCGAGCAGTCACACCTGGGGAGCTGGAGCAGGTCACACTGGTGCACAGGCACAGAGGGGCTGCAGGCCAGTGCATGCTGTAAGCAAAGTGACGGGATACAGAGGTGCCACCCATCCCATCCCATCCCATCCCATCCCATCCCATCCCATCCCATCCCATCCCCTCCCATCCCAGGATGNCATCCCATCCCATCCCATCCCATCCCATCCCATCCCATCCCAGGATGAGGTCATGCTGGGCTTTTCCCTGTCCACCAGCACCCAGCCCATCTGCTGAAGCACCGATGAGATCTCTGGGTCTGTTCCTTTACCGAATTCCTGGCAGACAGAGTAGAATTCACCTTTTTGCAGTAATAGCCATATTTTCCAGCTTTATTTCCAAACTGAATGAAAAGCAGAACGATCCAACCTCAAAGGCAAGCCATGGTGCCAGGAGCATTGGGGCACCGGCCTGGACGAGCAGAACTTCAGCACTCACTGAAGGGCAGATATCTCCTGCTGCACATCCTGCACTCCCCCTGCCACACCCTCCCACTCCCAGGCTCTCTCCACGGCCAGTGCAATTTCCAAACACGGTGTGCTGAAGCCTTGGAGGCACCCTGGGCCTCGAAGAGCAGGGCAGCACTTGCTGTGGCTGCTGTTGTGCTTCCAATTAGCTCACATCTGCTCCCGCTCTCCTCGCGCCCACCCCACCTCGAGCGCCTGCAAGTGATTTTATGCAGCAATAACAGAAATCACGAAACCTGAAATGAATCTAAACAAAAGGAATCATTCAAATCACCCTTAACCCGTTGGAGGCCAGGCCCTGTGTGCGACCAAAGGCTGCGGTTTTAACGTGCTCCATGACACAGAACCAGCTTCTTGACTCAGTGCTCGATGACCCACAGGAGCACCCGATGGCACAGCTGGCCCAGGCTCCCCGGCATGCTGGGTTATTTGTGTTGGGTGTGTCTGACCCAGATGTGTGGGGCAGTCCCCTGTAGCATCCAGCCCCTGCTGTGCAAACTGAGGGTCCCACAGTGACACTGGATTGCAGATTCTAGAGTTTTCCATCTGGAAGGAACAGAGCGATTTGCGCTGGGGAAGTTGCTGGGGCATCCTGTTCTGCCCTTCCACCCATGTTATGTGATGTAAGATTTAATGCCTCCTCAGCTTACATGTGCTGCTCCAGGCTCCACCTTTCAGGCCAGGCTCCTCCTGGGATGCCGAGATAGTTCTCTCACTGGATTCTTTGGTCCCCAGAGGATCATCTGGATGCACACAACTGCTGTGACTGAGCAGCAGAGAAGCAGCAGAGAGCAGCAGCCATGACCTCAGCCCATGAATGGAGCTGTCCTATTCCACAGCCACTCTGGGGTTCCTGCCCTGGAAGGCTCCAGATGTTCACAGCAGTTTTATTACTCTACTCCAGAATTCTCAAAGGCCCAAATACATAAATAATAAAGCGGCTTTTTTTTTTTTTAATTATTTCAGGAACGCACCAGCTTCTTTCAATATAGCCCAGTTCTGAGGCATTTCTGTGGGTTGTTGCAAATGACCTCCAAGCAGGAGGTTAATGCTGGTGGTTGTGGTTAGCAGTCACCCACGAGCTGGAGGCTCCTGACACTGCTAACAAGGCACATGTGTGGGAAAGGAGGATGCGGCGTGTGGCAGCACCAGGATTTCCTGTGTTTGGGGTTGACTGAAGCTCTCTGGCAGCACGAGATGCCAGGGCTCAGGTTTCCCTGACCTGCTGCAGCAGGCTCCGGGCGTATGGCACTGGGCTGGCAGCAGGATGGTGCTGCCACACCAGCCCAGTGCCCACTCAGGGACTGGGGCAACCAGTCCTGGCATGGGGGAGCCTCCTGCAGCCATGAACCTCTGAAAGGGAAGCACATCGGCACACATCCTCTCTTTTACTGATATTCTCCATCACTAAGGGTCAGAGGGCTCAGATTTGGGCTAAAGATCCACCTTCACCTGAGGCTGGTTGTGATCTAATATTGGTTATTTCGTTACAGAACCCCGTGTCCAGGGACCTGCCTGTGTGGCAGTGAGCATCTCCCGGCCCTGCCCTTGCAGCTGACATCTTCACAGCCTTTCTGTCCCAGCAGCAGAGAGGTGCTCTGCCCACAGCGACCCACCCTCTCCTGCTCCCTGCTCCGCTCGTTCCCAGGCTCCAAAACTCCCAAATAAGCTCACCCCCAACCTGCGTGGCTGACTGGGGACACAACTGCAGAGCAGAGAACCAAGCACCGACTCCTCGCTGCTGGCGTGGGGACCACGACCAGCAGGGACTCATAGTTCTGTATCCCCCACATGAGTATGGGTGCCATGATATAATCTGAGGGGTAAAAAGGAGCATTAGAGATGATTTATGCAATAAATTAACGCTCGCCTTTCCAGAGAGGTGTCAGATGAGGAAAAGTTGGAGAAGGATGAGGGGCAGGAAGAAGGTGAGTTCACCCATGGAAAGGTGGCTCGTCACCACAGATCTGCATATTTGTGAAGCCCGTTCTCATCTGTCTCAGTCAGATAAATCACTTCAAGCCCAGAATATTTAGGAATTCTCCTTACAAGCTGGGGACTGCTTTGACAAACTGCACTGCCAAAGCGATGCCATTTTACAGCAGCAGTGTCATTTTGCTATCACACTGTAACAGCTACTTTTGCAGAGGGGAATCTACACTCCTCTTCCTCTGCAGTGACAGTAAATGTGTTTTTCACTTTCTTACCATGCTTAAAAATAGCATTAAGCTTTTGCTGATCACATGATTCAAAAAAAAAAAAAAAAAGACAAACTGAATGATGCAGGGAGTAAAACCATGTGGCACAGTAAAAACAAATTAGGCTCACATATGTTTTGTGTAACCCTCAAGACTTGTCTGTATTAGATATCGGTAATGAAAAGAATATTAAACTCTAACAGCACAGAATGCCATATGCTGAGGAATTCAAAGAGGAACAATGCATTTGCACAGGATGCTCCTGAATGGAAAATGCCCACAAACGAGCATTTTTTTTCCTTAGCTGTGGAAAAAACCCCCTATCACTCTTCTACTTTTCCACAGCTTTTTAGCAAGCTTTTAGGCACTGCTGTCACGTCACTGGAAGGTCTTTGTGCAGCCATCCTGTGAGGCACGGGAGGTTGGGGCACAGGTCAGGAATGGGAGCAGCGTGGACCAGGGGCACTGGCAGGAGCCAGGCTCTCCTCCGACCCCCGGCTCAGTAATGGCCACCAGGAAACAGCCTTGGTTTTGCCCTGCATGCCAGGGAGAGGCATGGCCAGCAGTCCCTGCCCCAGCTCCCATCCCCATCCCTATATCCCCATCCCCATCCCCATCCCCATCCCCATCCCATCCC
>VZTG01004270.1:529299-558660 GCA_013397845.1 Melanocharis versteri
CATCCCCACTCCCATCCCCATCCCCATCCCCATTCCCATCCCCATCCCCATCCCTGCTCCCATCCCCATCCCCATCCCATCCCATCCCATCCCCATCCCCGTGTCTCCATTCCCCTCCCCGCACCATCCCCACCCCGCTGCGTGGCCCCCGGGCACAGCCCCGGGCAGGAACGCGTGTTTCTCCCTCCTGTTTACGAGCTGTGAGTGGGGATCCTCGCCGTGACTCACCGCCCGCAGCCACGGCTCAACCACAACTGTAACTTTCCAGTTTGCCTCAGAAACAGGGGGGAGGGCAGCACGGAGGGGGAAGAGCTGGAAAATGTTAGGAAAAGGCAGCAAAGTCTCTGAAGAGGCCAGAGGCAGCTGAGAAAAACAACAAATGGTCTTAGTAGGATACTAACATTTTAACAAGAATTCCTTTAATTTAATCACAATAAGATTCACCAAGAGGAGGAAGAAGCAGAAAGCTTCATCTGAGCATTTAATGAAAAAATCTTCACAGTATGGGCCAGCGCTCCTGCAACTAATTGCCCTTGGTGGAGAGTTTCCATGTGCGTGTCCGGAGTCAGAGCTTTCACGCCTTGGCATTTTGCAGAGTAACCGAGGGGTTGGTGGAGATTAATTTGCTTTAATCTTCTGCATCTTCCTCTGATGTTTGTGGCATCGCAGACATTGCCACAGCCGCTCTCTGGGATGTCCCAGGCGGGAACACGAGAGGTAGCAGGAGGCTCTGCTGGTGAGAGCAGCAGCCGGGAGGGCTCCGTGTCCCTGTCCCATGAGACCCCCAGGGTGCTCGCAAGGGAATTTGCAATGCGATGTCCGAGCAGGGTAACTCTGCCCTGGGCAGTGGGGTGTCACAGCTGGTAAGTGCTTCCCTTACCTTGCCCTGCAAATAAAATAAACTCATTTGGGTTTTACGTGGAGAGCGGTTTTTACTGCCGCTGAGCTCAGCCGTGGTGCAGAGCGGCCCGAGTCAGACAATACAAATGACACATCCTAAACGGCATTTTTAAAGGCTCAAAGCAAGCTTGTAAAGATTTTATTTGTATATGAGGCTGTAATGAATAAAAGAGTTGGCACTGCCGCCTCCGCCACCCTCCAGGAGCCCTGTCTGCCTTCCTGAGGGGAATGCGCCAGGGAGCAGCGGCCGGGACGCCAGGCTCTCAGTGGCTGGGCAGCCAAATTATGTCCCAAAGTGTCCCACAGTGGCACCGGGCTCAGGGCACAGGGCTCAGGGAACAGAGCACACGGCTCAGGGCTCGGGGCACAGGGCACAGGGATCAGGGCTCAGGGCACAGAGCACACGGCTCAGGGCACAGAGCACAGAGCACAGGGCTTGGAGCACAGGGCACAGGGCTCAGGGCACAGAGCTCGGGGCTCGGGGCTCAGTGCTCAGGGCACAGGGCACAGGGCTCAGGCAACAGAGCACAGGGCTCAGGGCTCAGGGCTCAGGGCTTGGGGATCAGGGCACAGAGCACACGGCTCAGGGCTCAGGGCACAGAGCACAGGGCTCAGGGCTTGGGGCTCGGGGTTCAGGGCACAGAGCACAGAGCACAGAGCACAGGGCTTAGGGCACAGGGCTTGGGGCTCAGGGCTCAGGGCACAGGGATCAGGGCACAGAGCTTGGGGCTCAGGGCACAGGCAGACGCAGCTCTGATGGGGTCTCTTGCTCCCCCTTCTCAGGGAGCAGGGCACCTCTCCCCGTCACACTGCAGGTGACGAGGTGCCCTGTTTTCAGGCTTGCTGCTTTGGGAAGTATCTTAACAGAAACCTACTTTGCATGTAACCATTTTCCCTGAGAAAGAAGCAGGACGCAGGGATGGTGAGAGGCCAGGGAGGGCTGTCCTGAAGCTCTTGTCCAGCACAAGCTGGAGCAGCTGCACATCGACCTGCTCTGAGCCTGGCTGCCCCCGTCATGCCACGCCTGGCTCCCCAGGCAGCTCCTGACCCCCCCCGGCCTCCCCTGCATAAAATCCAATGCTGCCCTTTCCCAGACGTCCTTCCCAGGCTGCACAGGGTGATTTCACCAGCTAATCCCGGGCAACTGCTGAACCATTGTCTGCCCAGCGCTGAGCTAGGATATTATGGCTGGGAAAACTTCCTTCCGATCTGCAAGCTGTGTGAACAGAACTTGTTTAAAATAGCTGCTTTGACAAACAAACAGAGCCAGCTCCATTTTCATCAGCATCTCCCCTCCTCAAACATCAACATTTGCGTTTCGGTAACAGGAGA
This sequence comes from Melanocharis versteri, assembly GCA_013397845.1. Classification (NCBI taxonomy): domain Eukaryota; kingdom Metazoa; phylum Chordata; class Aves; order Passeriformes; family Melanocharitidae; genus Melanocharis; species Melanocharis versteri. The sequence goes on from VZTG01004270.1 coordinate 531,532, forward strand.
CGGCCTTCGGAGCAGCCACAGCCGAGGCCATGCGGATCCTCGCCAGCATTGCTGGCAAAGGGCAAGAGTGAGGGAGATGCTGAACAGCCAGTTCGGGCAGTGACAGAATCCCTGGTGTCCCAGCAAGGCCCTGGCAGCAGCCACTCTCCCTGCCTGGATCGTGGCCCCACAGGGTGCCTGAGTGGCGAGAAGCACCTCAGGCAGCTCAGGAAGGGGCTGGTGTTCCTGGGTGCGTTCCCTGGGATGGAAAGGAGCATTGCTGTCAGAAAGCCCGTGAACCACAAAGCATCCCGAGGACAGGCTTTGAAGCCCACGTTGTTTTCATTTGGATGTCATTATTTAAAAAGTCACTTGCGTGTTTTCTGGTAAAACAGTTTGCTGCAATGTTTCCTCTTCTCCTCCCGCTCCGAGAAGAACCTGATGGGAGCACACATGGGGCCTGACCAGGGGGATGGGATGGGATGGGATGGGATGGGATGGGATGGGATGGGATGGGATGGGATGGGATGGGATGGGATGGCATGGCATGGCATGGCATGGCATGGCATGGCATGGGGATGGGGGTAGTTGTCTCATGAAAAACCTCTGCAAGTGGCCAGGGTGGGGGTGGGGACAACATCCTGGGCACCATGGTCTTGTCAGGCCCAGTCAATGCTGGGTGCCCAACCTGCCATCTCCCAGAGCTGGGGCTGAAACCGAGAAAGGGCAGGAACTCACTGGGTTCCCAGCACAGTGTAGCGTTGCTGCAGGCAGTGCAGAGGCAAAAGGAAGAAGCTCTGTGGAAGAAGGAGAAGGCTGAGTGGCTGGATTGGTCTGCAGCCACTGCCTCTGCTCAGGGGGTTGTGGGGCTGGGCCACCCACCTCCAGCACGGCCCTGCACAGCTGGCACAGCTGGCACAGCTCTGCAGGCAGGGCCGTGCTGCAGAGCCATGTGCCATGGAGCTGCAGAGAGCCGGTTGTATCTAGAAGTGTTTGATAAAGCCAGACAGCTAGGCTTGTCCAAAAATGAAGCAGCATGGCATTGGGACAGGCAGGAACCTGGGAGTGCTGCCGCTGCCTCTCCAAGCCAGTTCTTGAGAGGAAAGGGTGTCCTGTGCTTTGGAAATCACTTTCACTGACTTTTAAACCCAGAGGATCCCTGCTTAGCTGGAAACTACCCTTCCAACAGAGAAAATTAATTATGTCCCAAAGACAGTGCGAGAAGCAGCAAGGAGGCCAGCTGGAAGCAGCCTGAGTCCTCTCGCACCCAGGGCCAAGTTCCATTTCACATGACATCAGTGGGTGCTTTGACTGCGATGCCAAAGTAACCAAGGTCTGTCCCGGGTGCAGACAGCTGCCTCCACGGAGAGGAGAAAATCCAGGCCTCTGGATGGTGCTCCCAGTGCAAACGGTTCCCTCCCTGCTCCTTGTTTGTAGGGATTTGGAGTGTATTGCCCCGAGCCACAGCGCAGGCTGGTCTGTCCCCAAGGCGCCATGGGGAGAGTGGGACCCACCAGGCCCGTGCAGCCTCATGGCCCAGAGAGCACCAGTGAAGAGGAGCTGGTCTGGGAGTGGGCATCCCCCTGCCTCTTCTGTTGCTGGCCACAGGTGGCAGCCCCAAGGGGCTTGGGAAAACAGAGGAGCTGCCTTACGGGGTGGTGGGCGGCTGTGTGCAAAGTCCCTTTGCCCTTGGAAGAGGGCGAGCGTGGCCACGGGAGTTGCTTTCAGCCCTGGGGACTGGGCATGGGCTGGCAGAGAGCTGTCCCCAGGGCCTCTCATCCACCCAGATCAGTGGCAGGACAGGAGCCTCACTGAGGGAGACCATTCGACTCCAGTAACAGCCCTGGGGGCAGCTCCTGCTGGGGTCAGTGCCCTGCTGGGTGACGCTGTGTGTGCAGCCCATGTGACGCACAGCCCGGGATGGATGAGTGCAGCCTGCTCCTTCCCACGCTGAGACGGCAGCACCGTGCCTGCAGGCACTGTCAAGTGACACAGCAGAGTGAAGCGAGGCCTGGGGACAGCCTGGGGGACACCACCATCCTCAGCTGCAGTTGTGTGTCAGGGATGGTCCCTGCTCAGCTTGGCTATCTCAGCTCCCTGCACCCCTCCTGCTGCAGCGCCAGTCCTCCAAGCTCAGCTCTCCACGTGGGATGGGGCCATTCCTCCTGGGGCTGAGCAGGGCAGAACGGGTCACTGGCACAGGTTCAGCACAGCTCCCCTGGGTCCCTCCCTGCGCAGCTCTCAGGCTCCAGCACAGCCTTGCCACGAGCTGGGGAGGCCTCGCACCATGCGCTGCTTCCCCTGCCAGCAGCGCTCAGGTTACACTTGACATAGCAAAGTGGCAGCAAAATGAATTTAATTTATTTACTTTTTAAATGCAATGGTGGAAAACAAAACATGTTGCAAAAGTTGTTTGTTTCGTACCAGCTCTGCACAGACCCGCTGCAGAAGGAGTGGCTCCTGGCAGCTCAGCTCTTCGGAGACCGGCGATTGCTGGGCTGACACGCCGTGCCAAGGACCAGACGGCTCTTGGAGACACCCTCCCTCTCTCCCTAGGGGCTGCTCCGGGCACGGCCGGGCCTCGGACCAGGCCAGCTCCCTGGCCAGGGTGCCTGTGGCCACGTGGGCTCCCAGGACTGCTGGACTGCAGATCCAGGGCCAGGCAGAGCCTGAGCAGATGCTGGGGCAGAGGTGCTGTCAGTGGGGGACAAGCTCCTGCCCACCACCCAGCAGTGCCCTCGAGCTGTTCCACCCCACGCCTGCCACCTCCAGACCAGGCACGGGGCAGGGACACAGAGGGAGCAAGCCTGTCCTGTACCTCCGGGGAGAAGGGGCACCCACCAATGCAGTCAGCACCTCCCCAGGTGGGACAGGGCGTGGGGACGAGGTGGGAGCCGTTGGCAGGGCTCTCCCACCCCACCAGCAGTGGGGCTGGCCGCTCTGGCAAGGGGCTGGGGCTGCTGTGTCCGGAGAGCCTGGCCCCGTGATGCACCCCGAGGCACCACCCCCCTCGGTCCAAACTTTCCCATGGCACCGTCAGTGCTGGAAATTTATGACGGACCACCAAGCCTGGGCATTGTCAAGCACCTAATTGAAAACACTGTAAAGGCAACACGGCGGCATGGCCTGAGAGCCGACGCTGATGGCCACCCAGGTGCCTCGTGGCACCAGGGTCCCAGCACGGCACGGCTGGCATGCGGTGGCGGTGCCAGGCCGGGGTCCCACTTGGTGGGCACTGCTTGGCTCCGGGTCCATCCCGGTCAGGCATCTGTGGAAAGGGGAGAGGCCCCAGGGAAACCTCCCACAGATGTGCTGCCTCCCACGCAGGAGGGTGCTCTTTCCCAGAACTTTGGTTAGGAGATACTCATGAGTTAATTAATCCTTGAGTTTTTAAGCAGAGACATATTTATGAGCCTTGTAAGAGGCTGGGGCCCAGAGAGACATTTCTTTATTCTTCCTCCAGCTCAGCTGAAGGAAACCATAAGGGGAAAGAGCGACTGAGCCACGAAAGCATGGAAGATGGACTTCAGGCTGGTGATGGGGAAACAAGCCCCAACTTGCCAGGGTGGGAACAGAGGCCAAATGACTGCTCCCTTCCCTCTCCTTTGTCTCCTCACTCTTTGTCCACACTTGGTCAGTGGGTGCCAGGGTATCTCCAGTTTGAAGTGCAGATGTGAAGCCCACGTGGGGTTTGAGCGCCCACCACGAACCTCCCCAGCTCCTTCAGCTGGAAGGAAGATGTCCTGGTCTCATTTGTCCCCTTCCCTGACACCTGTGGGGAGCACTGGCCCCAGAATTCCAGCTCCCCACACCAAGGGATCTGACAGGTTTTTGTGTCAGGGGATACAGGACATGGCTGTAAGCAAGTGGAAGTTGCCACTGGTGCCAGCAGTGCTGAGAACACCAGCCAAGGCACCAGCGTAAAACCGAGAGTGGAGGACACATCCTCTGTGCTTTTGTTGGGCTCTGCTGCTTCCCAAGCAGCCGAGAAAATGTGTGATGGGGACAACCAGATGCCTTCCTGGGCAGGGGACATTTTTCCAGGCTAAAAGCTTGGAACGGAGGCTATTTTGCTTTACCCGTTTCCTCAGAGCGAGCTGCTTATGGCATTCCCTGTCTCTCTGCAATCACCAGTTTATCTATCCACCTCAAGATGATGCTTCCTCAGCTTTACTGCGCATCTTGGCCAATAGCAGTGGAGAAATGTGGCCACCACATGTTGGCAGCAATTGAATCCTGGGCACATTTTTTCTCTGCGCAGCCTTTAAGCTGTGGGAACCATTTCAAAGGAAACCATTCCCCCTATAACATGCTTGTGATCTGAAGATGTCTATTTAGATGGCAGCCCGGCATTAATTTAGCAATTCACTACAGAGTTTGGCGTGATGTTTAAAGCACTAAAATAAATTGTGGTGAAGTCGTTTCCCTCAAACCAGATTGTGTGGTTTACATTATTTGTCAACCTTAAGTACAACTGGCATGTTTGTATCACTCATGCAAAGCCCCATTGTGCCTCTCTAGAAGGGGGAAGAATCCGCACAGAAATGCATCCAAGTTCCTGCCCCGGCAGTTTCACGTCCCTGGGAGATCTGCCCCGGAGGCACGCAGCCCAATCGGCTGGAAGAGAGCCTGGGCTTTCCTCAGGATGATGGGTGTTAAGTGCAGGCTCATATAGGTTATATTACAAAGGGCCGATTTAATCAGAGGCAGATTTGTGCTCTCCGCCTGCAGTGCCTGAACTCCGCCGAGCCGCGATGGCTCCGGCGCACACACGCGAGCGCACACACGCGTGTTGCCATGAGCACGGCGCTGCGCCGAGCCCCGGGCGGCAGCTCGCCCGCCCAGGAGGCTGCTCACGGCCGGCACCGGGGCCAGCCTGCCCTGCTGCCCCACCGCCCGTGGCCTCTTGCCCTGCCCGATGGGCCCAGGTCGTGGCCAGGAGCAGGAGGGAGGGAAGGAACAGGTGAGGGAAGGCTGCCCCGAGCTTCTCGGGAGCCCCACGGGGATCTGGGGCTGCCTTCTGGCAGCTCCTCTCTCCCCGAGGGGCTGGTGTGATGATATCCCAGGCACGCAGACAGCCGAGAGGAGCCGGGACGGGCTGCGGGCTGGTGGCCTCACGCAGGGCGCACCTGGAGAGGTGTCCGCCTCTGTGCCGGCTGAGATGTCACCCCAGGCTGGCTGGAGCAGCAGGCAGCACTGCGGGGTCCCCTGTCGCCGGGCCATGCCTGGCTGTCCCCGCTGCCCTCGGCTGCCGGTGATCCGCGTTCCGCGGGGACGGGTGCGGGGTCAGGCGGGGACAGCACGGCGGCACTTTCGCCAGCGCCGCCGGGAGCAGGTTGGCGGGGCGTGCTGCGGTGCTGCGCCTGCCTCTGGGCGAGCAGGCGGGATCTCGTCTGTGATCTCAGTGCTTTATCCCTTCCTTCCCTTGCCTGAGTCGCTGCAGCCAGTGAAATCCCCGGATGGCTGTCACAGCTCTCCGCACACAAGCCGGGCTGGCAGCGCCGAGGGTGTTTCATTCCTCCACCTCCCAGCGACTCCCTGATGCCAGAAGAAGCGTCCTGCGGGAAGCGGCCGAGGCTCTGCACTGGCACAATCGCGCTCGCACATCTCCTCCAGCCCCCGGCAGCTGCCGCACGCTCCGAGCCGAGGGTTCTCCCCACCCCACTGAGCCCACACCCTGGGACGCCGGCACCGTGGGTCAGGTCTGCTCTGCAGGATGGAGGGTCCCTGCCCTCCTCCTGCATGGTGTCATCACAAACCCTTGGGATCGCTGTCCAGTGACCAAGGCTCTGTCGTTCCCTCTTGCCGCCCGCCGCCCCAACTCCTCCAAGCCGCCCTCTGTCCACCTGCCCCCTCCCCTGCAGGTGTCTGGGCCCTGCTGGGAGCGTGTTCCCCACCGTGCCCCCAGAGCGGCTTGGTCGGCGTGTGCCCTCCACGCTCCTCTCGCAGCAGCTCCTCAGCTGCATTTCTTCTGCAGCATTTCTCAATTGTAAGAGACACCCAATTTTCTGGAAATTAAGTTGAGACAACAAAAAGCTCTGTTACTCCCCAGAGCCGCCCGTGCTCTGGCCATGGACGTGTTCGTGCTTTCACTGGGTGGTGGTAGAAACTCCTTCGCTTGAATGGGAATTCCGAGGGACGAGCAGAAGCCGAGGCAGGCTGGGCAGATATGTGGCAGCACCGGCTGCAGTTCCCTCTTGTCCCAGGTACCCGGGCAGCGCCTGCTCTCGGCAGCGCCGGTCGATGAGACACTGCCCAGAAGGGCTGCACAAAAGCTCCCAGCCACGGCATTAAGTAATTGTCACATTTTTCTTCTATAAGGATTAACGTTCCTGCTAACCTTGCAAACCTTCATTGAGCCATTGTCACCCCCCGAAACGCGGCACAATCGCCAAGGGATTAGGGTGTCTGCGGAGCAGCCTGTCCTCGCTATTGTGCGCTCCCGGCGGGGGGAGGAAATCCTGCGACATCAGCCGATGAGTCCCTGCGGCGGGGACGCCAAATTCACCGCCGGCCGGGCACACGGCAGCCCCCGGGGAGCCGGGGCCCGAACGCCTGCGGTGGCACCTGGGAGCCGTCCCTGCAGCGGGTGGGTGGCCGGGAACCTGGCTGGGCTGATGGCACGCGTGCTCGGGGCTGCGCTCCCAGCGCGGACAGCCCCCGCCCTGGGCACCAGGGAGCCCCCAGCCCTGTCCCCTCCGGGCAGCAGGTCCTCCCGCTCAGCTTTGCCAGTGACTGGGCTCTTAGGTGCTGAGGGAATCCCATAAAAATTTAACAGGAAATACAGAGCCGTAAAGGGAAGTTCCTGGGATTTTTGTCAGCTGCCGGCGATGCCCGCTGTGTGTGCTGTGCTCAGGCACCTGGCAGCCGCAGCAGGACTGTGGCCAGGCCAAGCTGCATTAGCAGCTCATTCCCAAGGCCCTCCCTCTGGAGCAAGAGCAGATGAGCATGGCAGCAGCACAGACCGATGCTCTTGGGAACAGGACTCCAGATTCTGCAAAGCTCAGGCTTGCAGGCGGGCAGGACAGGCAGAAGCTGTGTTGCAAGGATGCAAGAGGAAAAAGGAATGCTAGAGCAAACCCAAGATTTATGCACGTAGGTCCCAGGAGGGTCCTACAGAGCTTATAAATGACAATACATATTGTCGTTCCAACCCCCACGCTCAGTAGCAAAGGAAAAGGAGTGGGAAGCGTCTCCAGTGCCGGGGCCATTGCACAACAACAGAGAATGGAAAACAACCTCATCTGCTTCTCCCCAGCATCTGGGCCCTGCATCAGCATCCCTACTCCCCTGGCGCTTTCCCAAGGGACAGAACCATCCCTTCCAGAGAGCTGTGGGGGGGATGGGGACAGGAGAGTCCCGAGCGTGGTGCTCAGGGAGCAGAGCCTGGCATCCTTCTGTTGGGCCCAGTTTGGACTGCTCAGCCAGAAAAACCAAGCTCCAGCCCTCTGCTCCATGCAAATAAGGACTCTTCCAACCAAGACAGAGTGAAGTCTCTATCATGGATGTCTCTGAGTCCTGCTGGTGTTCGTTTCTGGAAAAGACTTGGCTTAAGGGGAGGCTGGGCTGGGGCTGGTCTCCTGCAGACCCACACCAAGAGGATCTGTCGTGGCAGATGTGGCATCTGGATGCCTCCACCCAGCAGGATCTGGACTTGCCAGCCCTTTGGCAGGGCACTCAGTGTTTGGAAGCCAGGATTGTTACTGCTGTGCAGTGGGATTTGGTGGCAGTTTTTCATAAGTTCTGCACGTGTTTGATAGTACAAATGGGAACTGAATCTCCCCATAAGTGACAGCAGCCTGGCTGCCTGGGGCCCGCTGGGGCTTGAGAGGAAAGATGTCCATTCACATTCGGAAACTCTCTGTATTTACTGGGCACATGGGACAATTTGGCTTCTCTTCTCTGGCGTCATGGCAGGGGAAGGGCTTCTCCCTCTGCCTTGAGGATGTACAGGTGATGGCCCATGGAAAAAGAGCACTCCTAGAACCAGACAGCAACCTGGAGCTCCTCTACTAAATCCTGCAGCAGGAGCTTTCCCTAGACACCTCTGCTGAAAGCAATAAATGGGTTTTGCATTTTGGTCTTTTTTGCTTCATCTGGAGTAACTTTGAGAAACAAGTCCTGCAGTCAGGCTGGCTCTTCTTGGTCTCATGTCCTGAGGCTGAAATGAGTCCCCATGGACAAGGAAGGACTGTCGAGGGCACTCAGAGTCTCCCTGTGCCTCTGTGGGGCTTCTTCTCATTGAATCCTCCCCAGACCACATCTTCTGTTCCATCAGGGTGTCCATTTCCAAAAAGCAGGTGGTGACTGTGGTGACCAGGATCCATCCTGAGACATCTGGAGGGAGGCTGATCTTCAGAAGGCAGCAGCAGATGGGCTTTGTGCCTGTTGAAAATCAGGCTCTGACTGCATATACTGTCCTTAAAACACAAGCAGCCGCAAAATTCTTGGTCTTCCAAAGGCAGGAGGTGGTGATGCCTCCACTTTGCTGGCCTGGCTTGTTCTGCGCAGGGCAGATCGCGGCCACGCACACGCGTCGGCTGCAGTGAAACCAGGCGAGTTTCACTGAATTAATTTTTCATCAGAAAAGGTCGCAAGCTCCAGGACGGGTGTCCCACCCTGGGAGCAAATGTCAGCTGATGCCAGCGCAGCCATCACGGCGGTCCGAGCCACCGCAGCCCCTGCCTCACTGGCTCAGCGTGACCCGTGGCTATTGGCTATTCCGGAGATGGTTTCCATGAGGACTTTTTTTTTTTATTTTTTTTGGTAAAAATGTTGAACAATTCTGGTTTCATCCCCATGTGGAGCGGGAAAAATTTTGAAATCCTGAACATTTTTGAGGGCTTAAAAACAATTTCCCACCCAGTTATAGCCACCAGTCTCATCAGGATGTGTTTGAAAACCCTCCAGCAGGAGCTGAGCAGAGCTGGTCTCAGCTGGATACCACTCTCAACGAGAAATGCCGTGGCAAAGGGTCATGTTTCTTCAGAAAAAAAAGTATCTTCAATAGCTCAGGAAGTTATTAGTGTCTGCTAACAATAAGAGCTTTGGATTGATTCAATAGATGCTCATTTTAATTGTAAAATGCCAGTAATGAGAAATGTGCCATCCAATGACTCATTTTTCCCTTGTAAAAATTATTGGACATTTTTATTAGTTTTACAAATGACAGGACCTCGTATTTCTGAGAACACTTTATACAAGCCTTGCACAAGCCCACTCTCATAAAAGCGTGTCTGTGGTGACATCCAGAGCCACAAGAAGGGGAGCGGTAGAAAGGCCCAAAGTGGTGAGGACAGCCCACAAGTGGAACTGGCAGGACCGAACCCCAAGAGGGTGGGAAGGGGTGGATACAGCACCGGAGACATGAGCCCCGGCACTCCTTCCCAGCAGTGCCTTTCTGGAGAGGCACGGGGCAGGCAGGGGGATGGGTGCCAGCCGGCGCCCGGAGGTCTGCCCGGCGCGGAGCCCCGGCTCGGGGCAGCCGCCGCGGCGCTGAGCGGCCGCCTGGGCGGGCGATGCGCGGGGCGCAGGGAGGGCAGGAGCCAGCCCCGGCCGAGCTGAGCTGAGCCAGGTAAGCGCCGTGCCGCGGCACCGGGCAGAGCGGGAGCACGGAGCGTCCTCCCGGCGCTCCCGAGGAGCCGCTGCTGCGCGCCGCTGACCCCGCGCCCGGCGCGATCCATCCCCGCGTTATCTGCGCTGCAGACAGCCGGGCCCCGGCGAGCGCGGAGCTCGCCTGCCCTTGGCTTGCGAGAAACACGAGAAGGGGTCAAGCGCGGCCAGGGAGACGGGGGCAGGGACGCCGGGACATCCCGGAGCAGCCCGGCGGCAGGAGCAGCGCTGCTGGACTGCGGCTGGACGGGCTGGAGCGGAGCGCCGGCAGCACGTTCCTCCTGCTCCAGAGAACAGCAGAGCTGCTTTGGCCAGACTGCTGTTTTAAAAAAGCCAAGCGATTTCCCATGGAGAATTCGTTTGCACAAGGGGGGAAAAAAGTCGTTTTAGAGAATTTGTCATTTCAGCTTTTCNGCAGCCCCTGCCTCACTGGCTCAGCGTGACCCGTGGCTATTGGCTATTCCGGAGATGGTTTCCATGAGGACTTTTTTTTTTTATTTTTTTTGGTAAAAATGTTGAACAATTCTGGTTTCATCCCCATGTGGAGCGGGAAAAATTTTGAAATCCTGAACATTTTTGAGGGCTTAAAAACAATTTCCCACCCAGTTATAGCCACCAGTCTCATCAGGATGTGTTTGAAAACCCTCCAGCAGGAGCTGAGCAGAGCTGGTCTCAGCTGGATACCACTCTCAACGAGAAATGCCGTGGCAAAGGGTCATGTTTCTTCAGAAAAAAAAGTATCTTCAATAGCTCAGGAAGTTATTAGTGTCTGCTAACAATAAGAGCTTTGGATTGATTCAATAGATGCTCATTTTAATTGTAAAATGCCAGTAATGAGAAATGTGCCATCCAATGACTCATTTTTCCCTTGTAAAAATTATTGGACATTTTTATTAGTTTTACAAATGACAGGACCTCGTATTTCTGAGAACACTTTATACAAGCCTTGCACAAGCCCACTCTCATAAAAGCGTGTCTGTGGTGACATCCAGAGCCACAAGAAGGGGAGCGGTAGAAAGGCCCAAAGTGGTGAGGACAGCCCACAAGTGGAACTGGCAGGACCGAACCCCAAGAGGGTGGGAAGGGGTGGATACAGCACCGGAGACATGAGCCCCGGCACTCCTTCCCAGCAGTGCCTTTCTGGAGAGGCACGGGGCAGGCAGGGGGATGGGTGCCAGCCGGCGCCCGGAGGTCTGCCNGAGCGCGGAGCTCGCCTGCCCTGGGTTTGCGAGAAACACGAGAAGGGGTCAAGCGCGGCCAGGGAGACGGGGGCAGGGACGCCGGGACGTCCCGGAGCAGCCCGGCGGCAGGAGCAGCGCTGCTGGACTGCGGCTGGACGGGCTGGAGCGGAGCGCCGGCAGCACGTTCCTCCTGCTCCAGAGAACAGCAGAGCTGCTTTGGCCAGACTGCTGTTTTAAAAAAGCCAAGCGATTTCCCATGGAGAATTCGTTTGCACAAGGGGGGAAAAAAGTCGTTTTAGAGAATTTGTCATTTCAGCTTTTCATTTCTCCTCCCTTGCTGACATTATTTGTATTTTTGTTTACATCTCCTCGTGAGAAGTCATCTGTGACTCTGCATCGTGTGCTGTGAGCTGGCATGATATGACATAATGCAAGAGCTGAGATAGCCCAACACTTCTATTTTAGTTTGGAGGATATTTTAAACTTTATGTTATCCAGGAAATTTCTGAAATTTTTGTCTTCATTCCAAGCCAGAATGAAAACAATTTTTGAAATGTCAGAAGTTCCCGTGAAACAAGTAGCGAGAGCTTCCAGCTCTGCCACCGTGCGCGACAGGGCGGCTGGTGGGGAGGCCCCAGCCTTTTGCAGGAGACTGGCAGTGGGCTTTGGAGAGCAGGGAACGGGTTTCTGTGTGCCAGGACATCCCAGGAGGGACCTGTGGTGACTTCACAAACCCTCTCTGGTTTGTGGGGCACCAGTCTAGAGAGGGAGAGGCTCAGCGGGACTGCAAGCAGGAGCCCCAATGCTGCGTTTGCCAGGGCTGGGCTGCTGTGGGACAGGCAGGGCTCTGTAGGGGCCGCAGGAAGCTGGGGTCCACATGTCTCTGTGTCTGGGTGGAAAGTGCTATCAGGTTCCCAAAGTCTCTGCCTTTGCCTCTGCGCTGAGACACTCAATCCTCCGAGCTTTGTTTTGTGTACTCTGGGAACTGACAATTTGTAAAGACACGCTGCCGGGCTAATCCTCCATCAGCTCCTGGAGCGGAGAGCAGCTGGATCTGGCAGCTCTCTCCCTTCTCCCACTCCAGCCCGCCGAAGCAGTGAGTGTCTGTAACCAGTAGCTCCCAGGTTTTGACTTATACGCAAAGCAGAGCAGCAGCTTTCCCAGCCGGCAGCCGGGACCACACAGGCACCTTGTCGTGGGCCAGCGCGGTGACCACTGGGTGTGCACCACGCGGGTCCTGCCGGCGATGCCAGCCTTGGTGCCCAGCTCACCTCGGCTCTCCGCTGGCCTCAGCCATTGCCACGCCCTGGAGATGCTCCCAGGGAAGGGATCTCTTCCCACAGCACGGTTTGCTGTTGCTGCGCTCGGCAAGCTGGTGCATCAGGGAAGCGATAAAATTAAGGCTCTAAAAAAGACGCCTTCCTCTTTGCACGCAGGAAATCTCACCAAGAGGCAAAGGGCCAAGGGTGCCTTGCCCATCGCCCCATGCACAGGGCTCGCCCACAGCCCAGTGGGGTCTTCTGTGCTGGGGGGGCCCTGGGAAACTGTGGGAGCTGGGTGTCCATCAGACTAGTCCCTGGAAAATGGGATCACCCTGCAGCCCTCGCTGGGAAGGTACCAGTGCCAATGCTTGGCATGTACAAGGCCTCAGATTTCAGGAAAACTCATTTTTAAGCTACTTGGAGTCTGTCAGAGCAAATGAGTTGCAGTTTCAGCAGCCACTTGGTCCTGGTTTAACCCTGGGAAAGCAACTGTGTTACAAATATTTACCTGATGAGGTAATCCATCAATATCTTTGAAACTTACATTAAAAAATACTGGACTAGAGCATCTTGTGGGTTTTGCTTTTTTCCCCTGCTGATTTGTTTCACAATATGCCAGAAGCATGGCTTGAGTTAGGGCTTTGGCAGGGGCTTTTATCATGATTGATATAGTGGAGGATAGAAAAGAAATTTGGTTATCAGAGGATGCCAGAACTAAACTTCCTAGCACATACATTCAATAATGCAAAAATTCTCCTTTAAAGGTCTCCTTAGAACAAATCCCAGTCATCACAAAACCCATAGAGATAAATTAAATTACATTTTAATAGCGGAGAACTCATTCCTGGGCCAGGCGCAGCAGTGAAAGTATGTTCTCTCTTAGGCAAAAGTAGCCCCATCTCCCATCAAAATTCTGAATGTTACCATATGAAAAACTTAATTGGAAATGAAACCCCAAAGCTCCCACGGCAGAGGCACCATGAGAGACCGCCCCACCTCCGGCTCCACTGCCCCACTGCTGCTCTGGCTGCGTTCTTGCTCGTCCTGCCCTGTGCTGGGATTGGTGTGCCTCCTGAAAAAGCCAGGCTTGACCCATGTCTTCCTCATGCCGTCGTCCTGGAGATATTTAAAATATATACAAATGCAGGGTGGCTAAAGAGTCTGGTGTGTGCACTTGGTGCCGCGGTGTGCGGTTATTGGGGGTGGTGACGCAGAGGGATGGGGGGTGATGGGTGTAGTGAGGGTCGGTGACTCAGGGTGATGTGGGGTGACATGAGGTGACTCAGGGTGCTGGTGTGGGGTGCAGGCTGGGCCAGCCACACCTCGAGGTCCCACATAATGAATGCATCCAAAAACTGGAAGGTGGCAAAAGGCAGAAAGAGAGAGGGGCAGAGCTGCCGCAGCTGTGCTACCAGTCCTTCCCACCGAGGGAGCCTCGCACTCCTCATCCTCCCCATCTTGGCCTCCCCTTGCCCCGGCTCTGCAAAACCTTGCTCCCTGCCCAGCCTCCTCCATCCCAGCCTCCTCCTGCCATGCCGGGCTGGGCCTCACTCTTCTCCATGTCTGTACAATGACCAAAACCCCCGGGCAGAATTAGCTCCTTGCTCAGCACTGCATCCAATTAATTATATAGTTCAAGACACAATATGTAGACATTTCCCATCCACACCAGCAAAGCTCTCAGCTCTGCTGGAAAGCTCTGCAGAACCGCTGTGTGGCAGAAGGTGGCCGGGCAGGGGCCAAGACCTGCACCCTCAGCAGGGGCATGGCAGAGTCCCAAGCTGTAATTAAAGTAATTACAGGTGTTCTGCAAGTGGCTCAGAATACAGCAGAGCGAGCGCATCGCTGCAGCTTTTGCTGCACAAGGTCCCCCTCCACGTGTTTTCCGCTGATCTACTCAGCTGATTTCGGTGCAGTGATGCTCCCGGGCCAACCTGGATGGGTCCCTGCCTGGGGGACACGTCTGCTGTTAGTGAGGACATACGGACAGGCACTTCCCACCCTTTGGTGTCGTGTCAGTACAACCCAGAGCATCAGTATCCATTCTGCGGGTGAGCAGGAAGCTCCAGCTCATGGCTGGGGCATTCCCAAACTACCCCAGCATCCCAAAATCACCCCAGGGTACCAAAACTGCTGCAGGTCCCTTCTGCTGCAGCCTGCTCTTTGTGGGCACAGTTGGGCCATCAAGGAGCTCTGTGTCACTGCCAGTGCCAGCCCAGGATCCAGGGCTCTGCTCTGGCTGTGGCAGGTGACCCACAGGGTGCTCAGGACTCCCAAGGTTACCAGCCTGTCCCCACACAGTGATGGGAGCCCACAACAATTACAGGCTTCCTGCATGTCCCGCCTGTGGGGTTTTGTCACACATGATGTCCCACATCTGGGACTCACCAGTTGGTGATGGCAGTGCTATTTCCATGTTGAACTGTAACTTTTTTACCCCCAGCCGTTCCAGGGCTTACAACTATTGTGTGGGGTTTTTAATGTTGCAAGAATTTATATTGGGAAAAAAGTGCCTTTTTTTTTTTTTCTCTATGCCTTGGGAAATGTCATCCAGCAGGAATGTTCCCAAGAGCTGATCATGGCTGAGAGAAGGATGGGCTTGAGCAGGGGCTGCATGCTCAGCTCCCATCCCTGTCCCAGTCTCCCAGGACTGGCTCCCAGGGCTGTGGCTCCCTTGGGTGCCCCATCTGTGCTGCTCAAACTCTGCCTGCTGGTCCTGGGGGACATCTGCAGCAGCAGCAGCAGCAGCAGCAGACTTAGAAGGGAGGGAGCAGACTCCTGGAGAGGGACAAGCTGCTCACAAAGCCACTCCTGCTGCAGAGGCTCTCGGTTTCATGTCCTCTTGGCTGTGCCAGTGGCCTCTTCCACTTCCAGCTCTGGATGGAGTTTACAAGAAACGCTGGAAGTCCCAGCCCTGTGGTGTGTCATCATTCAAACTTCTCTTTAAAAGCATCCCAAAGTAATTTATTTTTCCCAAACATCAAAGCCCCCCGAGTGATGCTGGGAGAGGCAGGGCTTCCCCCCAAACCCCGGTGGCTCCTGCACCCCTCTGCCCTGCTTGGGGGGCTGGACACCCTCCTAGGCTGTGCTGCAGAGAGCAAAGGTTTCAGGTGGGGCCATGGGGCCAGAGGAGGCAGAGCTGTGACACTGCATGCCGATCTTCCCCCTGAAAATACAAGTGAGATGTAAATGGATTGCCCTGCTGCGAGGGTGCTGATGCCTTTTCCAGGCTCAGCATCACATCACAGACCCCTTTCAGGAGCAGGTAACCGGGGAAAAAGAATAATAATGGAGAAAGAAATAGCGAGGAGATGCGAGTCTGCATCTCCTTCTCTTCTGCCAGGATTCAGAGCCACCCTCCACCCTCCGGCGTGCCAGGGGCACTGGGGATGCAGGCAGAGCATCTCCTCGGTTGGACCTTTGTGCTCAGGGTATCCCCCTGTTCCCCAGTGCTGCTGTCCTCCCCAGCTGCATGAGTTCTGTAGAGGGAATTTAACAGAAACATTGCAGCAGCTCCTGCCTCTACAAACACAGTGTGCTGCTGTCCCTGCCAGCACTCCATGCTGGTTTGCCTCAAGGAATCTGTGACATCCGTCCTGCTGTGATCTGTAACAATATTGGGATTAAATTAGCTTCCCTGAGCTGCAGAGAGGTCAGTGTGTAAGGCCCCTGGTTAATCCAGCAGGCCAGAGAGAACAGAAGCCTCCCTGCATCGGGAAAGGAAAACAACGGGGTCTGTTTGCAATCCGTGCAGCTAATTCAAACAGCATTCCTCAAACAACAGGGGAAAGGGCCTTTGGAGCAAATGGGAAAAGCGTTTCCCAACATGCACATAATGTTGCTCCTCGGGGAGATGGGAAATGTCCAGACTGCATGCACGAGGTGCCAGAAAACCTGTCAGGCCCAAGAAGAGGGTCTGAACAGCAAGGCAGCTGGTGGGGCACACAGGAACTGCCCCCTGCCCCGGGCACAGCAGGCCCAGAGCAGGTCAGTCCTGCTGGAGCACTGCAGGGAGCGGGGTGCAGGCAGGCACCAGCTGCTGCCTGTGCTGCATCTGGGGTGGGATGGGGCACCTCATCCCACCCGCCTCTGGGACGGCAGGACCTCGCTCTCCTGTCGCTACAGAGAGTCCTACACTGAAGGAATTCGTACGGCTCTGCAGTTCGTGGCTCTCAGCACCAATCCGGGATGATGATCCAGGGACAATCCCAGATGGAGATGCTTCCAGCACAGGCAGCTGCCAGGCTGCCACCGCCTCTGAGTGCAGCCCGCGAGCAGCACTGACTGCGTGGAAGCCCGGGCTTGCTTGGGAAGCAGAGGCATGCCCAGGTGATCCTATCAGGAAGTCAGCCCCACATCCTCTGGCTCTCACATCTCCCACAGAAGGCGTGATCCCCATGCCCCTGTGCCTGACCCCCAGCACAGGCTGTGCAGCCCCTGCCAGGAATGCAGGCGTTGTCTTGCAGCCAGAGCAAGTGTCAATGCAGTGAGCAGGCACTGGCAGAGCTGTGTTCTTGCGACTCGGGCTGCAGATGTTCAGGTGTTATTACAAATAATTGCCTGGGCTATCAGTCATCCTGCAGCAGAGAGCCCTCAGTGCAGCAGACCAGAAAAGACCTCATGTCCAGTCTGGGAGTGTCACAGACACTTCAGGACATACTCGCTTTCCTTCTGCTTTCTCTGTGAGTGTCTTTTCTGCTTTTTGCTTATGCTGAGATATTATCAAAGGCTGATGAGGCACCAGGGATGAGTAATGCACCTTCTGTGCCAGCTGGGAATTTGTAGGCACTGGTAGGGTTAATGTGGGTCTGAAAGAAGCTGTGGTGCTCAGTGCTGGATCTGCTCGGTGCAGACCTGGGTACACCCACAGCCCCCCTGTCCTCAGCTGCACCAGGGGCGAGGGACATGGCTCTTGGTTGTCCCCGCAGTCCCTGGGCAGGGCTGGCCTTCCATGGAGACACCTTCCCCCTCTTTGAGAGAGGCAGAGGGTTTTGCAAGGCAGGAACTACAGAGGGATGAAATTGGACCAAAATGTCGCAGGTTTTTAATGCAGAGGAGAATCACATACTTTAAGGGTGGGCTAGGGGTTGTGGGGGAATTGGCACTTCCTGTGCAGAAACAGAGTGGGGTTCTCCCCCCACCTTTGTGCAGAGCCACTGTGCCCATGTCCCAGCCAGAGGAGCCCAGGGAACTCCCTGTGGGTGTCAAGAAACCCTCCAGTCAGAGCTCTGCTTTCAATCTGGAGTGGCTTGGCATCTTATCCTGCTAAAATAGGGGATTTCATGTCCTTTCGTATAGGAGAGAAACAACCTGTTTGGGATTAATTCAGGATCAGCCTCAACAGCCATTAGCTAAAGAAAACCAACCCTGTAAACGAGCTCCTGTCAGAGGGGGAAGAAATGTAGGGCTTGGTGCTGGATTTATCGTGCAGGGTGTTAAGGCAGGTTTTAGTGTGATTTACCACCCTCTGCAATGACACCTCTGGCACCAGGGAGCTGTGAGCAAGTCCCTTTGCCTCCAGCCAGACCCACTGCTCTGCTGGCTAATTACTGCTGTGCCGGTAGTCCTGCTGCTGCATCTGGCTCTGTCAGCATTGCCAGCACAGAGCTCTGACTTCGGGGTTTATTGCTCACTTCTTAGAAATGTTTGCTCCAGACTGAAACTTGATCTACAGCTGTCAACCGAGGCTGCAGCACTACAGTATCAGAAAGGAGGTTCAGTGTTCATGAAATACAGATCTTGGGTTCATCAGGTTTTTCACTCATACAGTCAACAGAGTGACGTTGTCCCTGACAGCGTTTGATGGTACTTGAGAATTTCCTGGAATAGAAAGTAAAAGAGCTCTAAATATAAATAGAAAAAGGTCTTCGATATGGAGACTTGCAGCAGTGACTGCTCAGCATCTGACAACAAGCAGAACACATTCACAACACTCCTGTGAGATAGCAGAGATCTCAGTGACATCATTTACGAATAGGAAACGAGGGACATTTAATGAGGTGCCAAGGAAAATTCAGGACAAATAAAACTTCCATGTACATGAGCACTAACACACAGCAGAAAGGAAAAGCTGCAGAAAGGGTGAGTTTTCCCTCTTGCCCGTGTCGTGGTTATTTGGCACCTTTGTGTTCACAGCTGCCCCCACACAAGAGCTGTGCACGGCAGAGAAGGTGGCAGGTGTGGGAAGGATTCGTGAAGCTCTCTGAATCTCTGTGTCTGGGGGGCTGCTGGATGCCAGGTTCTGTATCCATACCCTTGCCCTCCTCTTCCTCAGGGCTGTCGGGTCCACACCGAGTCCCAGTGAGCACTCCAGGGCTCATGCCAGCAGCTGGCAGGGATGCTCAGGGACCTCTCCTCACTGGGGGCTCATGGGCAGCAGGGTATTGAAGGCGAACTGCCCCGGCCGCAGCAGGGGATCCAGGAGGGATTCAGGAGCCACCACAGGGCTCCCCACATCCTTTGAAAGAGCCTGTGCCCTATGGCTTCCAGCTCAGAGCCCTGCAAGCCTGGGGAATTTCCCCCAGGAGACTGCCAGGGTCCGTGGGCACGTCACACTGAGGGGCTGCCTCACAGCTTGTCACACACCCCTGGGACAGCTCGCGGGCACCAGGGCCCTCGGCAGAGCCCCGTGGCCTTGTGCATCACGTCAGCCCTGCAAGAACTGGGGATGAGGGTCAGTTGTGGCTGGGCACCAGTGCTGTTGGCCCGCAGGAGGCTGGTGGCCACCAACTCCTCCGTGTGGCTTGTACAGGAGCGCTAGGTCAGGGTCCAGCAAGGCTCCTGGGAACAGCAGCTGCTGCCTGAGCCCCGCTGCAGGATCTGCTCATCCCACCAGGCGTGGTGAGGCGCAGGGAAGGTGCCTGAGCACCGATGTCCCCTGTTGACCTGCACGAAGCGGGGTCTGTCCTGTGGCCATCCTGGAGCGCGGGTGGAGGAGGGAAAGGGAGCTGACAGCACAGGGAGGAGAGCTCGCAGGCTGCTCAGGTGTGCTGGAGGGCAGGTGTCCCAGGCAGTCCCACCACAGCCATGCTGTTGTCCTGAGCAGGAATGTTTCCTCCTGCTGCACAGGCAGCAATGGAAAAACAAGCAGGCTCTGAGCTCTTCATGCCTTCCCCCATCCAGAGGATAATAAGCTGCTTTTAATATCTGACATGTTTATTAACAGATGCAGTTGTGACAGCTGATGACTTCATATGCCACTTACCACTAAAATGTTAGTAATAACTCGGAATTAACTGTCATAAATAAAAAAGACTACAAAGACAACTCGATGGTGTGTCACTCTGCAGTAATTTACTGAGACCCTGTTGGCTCTGGATGCAAGGCTGGAAGGTCCTTTGTGCAGCTCCAGTCCGGGTTTTGCAACAGTCACAATATTTTGGCTGGATATTGTCTTAGGAGGTGGTACTAGTGGGGTGGAATTCCCTCATGCAGGAGTTTGCACTGGATGCCTTTACAAAGCTGGATACTCTGGTAATAATAATAATAAAAAGCCCCTACCCAGTGGATGGGGACGGAGTCTACGGACTGAGACCAGGATTTATTAATGTGCAAATTGCTCTGATATGATCACATACTTTCTGCTTTGCATACGCAGGGAGCAGCGTGGGCTGATGGAGTAGGAACTAGCCTGAGCGATCTTTACGAGCTGAGATCCTGCACATCGCAGAAGGGTTTGTTTCCCTGCGCGAAACCTGGGACCCCGTTAGAAACCTGCTTTAAAAAAAGGAGTGACCAAAATATCCAAATGCACCAGACTTCTCCATGAACTCGCCATGAATATATTTTTCATTTTTTTTGACAGAAACGCGTGTGTAACTTTCTCTGGAGGAACTGAGGAATTTTGTAGTTGGTCTTATAGTATTTTAAATCTGAGAACCCAGTAAAGTCTTTTCCGCAGTGATGAGGGAGTGACAAGTTGAAGGTAAGGGCTTCAAGCATGCATGTTTGTGTCAATGGAGCTTTTGCAATGTGGGCTGCTAATGAGGAACGCGAGCCGTGTCAGCATCTGACCGCGGGTTTGCCTTGTGCAACGTGGATAATGAGTTCAGACAATGAGAGCTGTGCAAGATCACAGCACGATCTGTGGGATCCCCCTTCTCCCCCCAGATCCCCCCGAAGTGTGTGGGGCTCGCAGGGGAGCTGGGCTGCTGCGCGTGTCCCCTGCCACCGTGTTACCTTCCCGTTGTGGGGAAGGGGACACGGAGAGCGGTGTTACCTTCCCGTTGTGGGGAAGGGGACACGGAGAGCGGTGTTACCTTCCCGTTGTGGGGAAGGGGACATGGAGAGGGGGTCGGGGTACTGATCATCTCGCTGGGGCTGGTGACTGATTCCGGACCAGCTGCGGGGTCCCGCCGGCCGCGGTGCAGTGGGTGGCCGTGCCCTACTGCCCTCCCACTGATCCCAGAGACAGGGGACAGTTAATTTGCTGCTGTCTCAGTACTGCTGTGGCTGCACCCAGCCCAAGCCTCCTGCCACGCACCCATGGGGGCACGGCAGGCGTTTGGAGGGCGCGGGGTAAGTACGGGCTCCGCGGAGTTTCGAACGGGGGATCGGCGGAGAAATAGTTAATAGGGATTATGGCAATAATTGGACGTGGTGTGAGCAGCCGGTGCTGATGTGCAGGGGAAGTGCTGCTGGATCCAGTGCTGGCTGCCGTGGGTCAGCGAGGGCTCCCGCAGCCAGGCTGGGACACGGCTCAAGGTGACGCTTCAGCCTCGGTCGTCCGTGCTGATGGAGCCAGGTGCTGTGAGACGTGGGCGTGGGTGACCGGGGCTTGGTCACCCCTGGGCTGCTGGAGTATTTTATAGGCTCAGGCATGTGTGTCCCCTTGAACAGCCCTGGGTACAGAGGAGGGTTGTTCAGGTGATGCAGTTTGGGTTTAAAGAGGCGCCTCACAGTCAAAGGCACTAAAATAGGGTGATGCTGGCAGAAGAAAATGCTGCATGACAAGGTGCGCGTGGAGCCCCCACTCTGCTGCGCAGCAGGTACCCACAAAAAAAATCTTGTCACCTGAAGGTCTGTGAACTTGGGGCAGTGCTTACAATGCTGTTTGGGGTGGCCAGGTCTACGCCGAGATCCCGTAGGGACCGGGCACTCGCAGTGAAACATCTGCCTGGAGGGTTCTCCGTTTGGAATGATTTTGTCTGAAGTCCCTTGGTGACCCCGGAGTGGGTGAACTCCTGACTCCATCCACTGTCCCCGGGCTGTGGAGGCTGGGTGGGAGCACGGCAGCAGCACCGCGGGCCCGGGAATGCCAGTGCTGCAACATGCCTGGAAACCACGCTGGAAAAAAGGCTCGTTTCAGCTGGATCAGCTCCCCGGCCCCTGCGCGGCCGCTGCGAGAGCAGCAGCACCACCCTGAGGGACGCGGCAGCGAGGAGCCGGGGTCCGGGCATAAACCGAGCGTGAACCCCGCGGTGCCATCAGCCCAGCTGGATGGCAGCTGGCAGAGCTCTTCCTGTACTGTGGGGCTGGGGCTGTGGTGAGCAACAGAGCTGAGCGCCAGGTCAACCCCCCTGGCCTATGGGGACAGCCCCGGAGTGGGACAGAGGGGACCCTGCAGCTGAGAGAGGTGGCAGTGGCAGCAGGGACGCTTCCCCTGCGCGGTGTGAGGGTGACCTGTCATCTTGCCAAGGATGGAAGTGCCTGTCTTTGCCTGGGACCTGGCAAATACCGACAGGTTTCCTGTCGTACCCACCGCCAGCCTGCCTCCAGGAAGATCCTCTCTCTGGGGTTGGAGGTTCCTCGCATGCTCATGGGCAGAGGGGCGGCGTGGGATGCAGGATGTCCTTCATTGCAAAGCACCCTGAGCACTGCCGGGCCTGCAGAGCTCAGGACATGGTCCCTCTGTCCTAGTGGTGCAGGGTGCTGTCATCCCACAGAAAGGCAGAATTCGGATGGGCTCACTCCAGGCTGGCAGCAGCAGCTGGTCTGGAGGACACCCCGGCTGCCTGCTCACTCCCTCCTGCTCCCTCCTGCCACACTCCCAGAGCTCAGGCTGCGGGTTATTTCTCCCAGTTTGTTTTCCACTGCTGCTGGAGTTGGTGCCACTCCTGGCTCTACAGGGCTCAGGTTTCCCAGGCAGTGATGTCTCGGGGGGGAGAGCCAGAGCGCCGGGAATCCCTTCAGGAAGCTCCGCCTGGCACATGGCTCCTGTGCACATGGCCAAGCAGAAAGCCCCAGGTGCTGCTCAGGGCTTTGCCCTGGGCTTCAGGCTTTGGCTCAGCCTTTGCAGATCAGCACAGCAGCTCGTGGCTCACCGAGCTCCTGTGAGCCTGGAGATTTGTGTTTACAAAGCTGGCAGGCAGGGTCTGTGGTGGAGGGAGCTGTAAGCCCTTGTTTGCATGCATTTACACAGAAGTAAGAGGGGAATTGTGTATAGAGCTGAATGTGTGCACTTGCTGTAGGATGAGCCTCAGCACCCCGACTGTGCTTCCTGGTTTGCGTCAGACCCCCCGGCTCCCCACGCCCAGGGCTGTACCTGACACGGTGTGTGGTCACCCCACACCTCCTGGGGCACCTTCTGAGCAGGTCCCTGCTCAGCAATGGGCCTTTAGGGAGCCCTTTTGAGGGAAGAGCGACATTTTCAGTGCCCTGCTCTGTGCTACCCCGAACTGGGCTGTTCTGTTTCCCGGTCTGAAATTTGGTTCTGCTGTTCTGGTGAGTTACTGATCTGTAGGAGGCTCAAACCCACCTGAGTTGTACCTTAGAGACACAGGTTTGCTCTTCCCATGGCTGCAGTCAGATCCCCAGGCAGCATGCTGGTCTCAGCACAGAGTGTGCCCGCCAGGATGACTCCAGTGCAATCCCAGATGCTGCCCTGGTTCCGTGGAGGAGCAGCAGGCATGGATCCTGCAGCCTGCCTCAGGGCTCTGCCTCCTCCTCCTTCTCCAGAGCAGCGTGCTGCCTCTGCGCTGGCATGAGGGCCATGGGAATCCCCCTGTAAAACATTTCCTGATGTTTTACAGTGCTGAAGCACAAGCACTCCTGGAGGGAGGCCTGCAGCACTATGGAGCACAGCGTTGCTTGGAGCAGCTACTGTGCCAGGCACTGAGCAAGGCGAGCAAGGAGCTGGGGGCTGGAGCTGCAGGGGCCAAGGTGCTGCTGACCCCCGGAGCAGCTCCCACTGCCAGGCCAGGGCAGAGGGATGGCCACGAGCAGCAGCCTCTCCTCAGCGTATTCCCCATCAGCGGGTCACAGCACGGCTCCGCAGATCCGGGGAATGCAGTGCAGGAGCTAGTAGAAGAAGTCAGACCTCAACAATGCTGTGGATAGCTCTGCTGCCAGATTGGGCTTTATTATTTTATTTTTTCAGTGAAGTTTATGGGTTGGGGATTTTGCAGAACTTGGCACTGGGATCTAATATCAAATGAAGACCTTCTGGTTCGGAAATTTGACTTAATGCAGCCGTCTTTTATTGCTTCAAGGATTAAGCAGAACAAAGTGGCCCTGCCTGTGCATGTGCAGAGATGTTTGCCAGAGGCACGTGAGACACCCTGTGGCAGCTGTGATGGCCGAGCCAAGCGTGGTGGGACCTTCCACTGCGGAGGGTTTCACAGTGCTGCTCCCAGAGCTTTAGCCCTGCCGACAGGAAAACAGCCCTCGGGAACACAGCAGAGGAGAGGGACTTTCCCAAAGAGAACGAGGGCCCAAACCTGCTCCCTCAGCCCTGGCTGCCTCCTTCCCACGGCGGAGCAGGCGGGGAGCTCTGCCGTGGGGTCACCAGCGCATGGAAGTAGGGCGCAGGCAGAGCAGACACCGGGCTCAGGGAGCACCAGCAGCATGGGCACATCCCTGGGTGCTTGTGGGACAGGGACAATGCCTACCCAGGTGCCACCACTGGTATTTGAGGGGCCTGTTGAAAGCTCCACAAAGGCAGGCTGGGGAATGAGCCAGCTGCACGGAGTTGCTGCTGCCACCCAAAACCTTCCAGAGCTGGACTCTGCTGGCTGGGAGGCCTCCGGGTGCTGTGTCCTGAGTGCTGTCCCCTACTGCGGGGCTGGCAGACGTGGGACCAAACCAACCCGAGTGAGACCCTGTGAAACCATGATTCCTCCTGCAGGAAGCTGGTTTCTGCATATTCACACCCCTCGCTGACTACCAAGAGGAAATTCAAATTCCCTATCCGGCTCCAGGACCTGGAAACCCAAATTCCCCACCTCACAGCTGGTGCCCAGCCGGCTGTTGGCAGTGACCTGGCAGTTCCCAGGGGTTCATTCCTACTGCTGCTGCAACCAGGTTTGTCCTGCCTCCAGCATCTGGTCCTTCTCTCTGAGGCTCAGTAAACCTTTGGAGAGCCTGTTTACATTTCAGATCCCTGGTACATTCAGCAAGAGGCAATATATCAGCAATTCAGTTATTGTGGATTAGGTCTCAAATATCCTGAGGATATAATGTTGGTCTTTCTCACCTTGTGTGTAGGAGGACTAATGGCAAATTATCTGGATGGTTTACATTTTCTGGTTTGTATTGGAGCTCCCAAGGACCAATTTATCCTGATTGAATTGCAAACAAGGCTTAGTGCCATCTCAGATTCAGGGGCCAGGTCTCTCCATAAATGAATTCAGAGCAATTCAGGTTACCCCAAATTCTTCCTGTAGATGGGATAATGGCATAAATCCTGCTAATGTTTAGACTGGAAATTGTTTGTAGCAACCTGAGCTTGACTGATGGCTGCAGTAAGAGCAAGAATCATAATTCGTGTCCTGCGCTGAGGGTGGGAAGAGCTGGCAGTCCAGCCAGACAGCTCACCACAGACCCCCAGGTGCTCATGGTGGGGATTTGGAGACCTGTGGATTGTGTGTGGCCTGCCAAGACGCTGACTCTGCAGCACCTAGAGTGCCAGTGGCCTTTCTGTGCTGAGGGAGCAGCTGTGACCAAGCCCAGGCTCTCTTTGGGCTAGAAAGCAAGGAAACAAGGAGGAAAAAGCGTGCGCTTGCTTGGTTTGTGCTGCGGTCTCAAGGTTTCCCATGGCACTTCCCTGCCCCGGACTGCCCAAGCCCTCAGAAACGGGGTACGTGGTGGTGGCACAAGCGTCACGCTGGCTCTTGGCACACCGGCGCTGTGTTTGCTCCCTCCGGACATCCATCCCTGCTGCTGTCCCCATGCTGGGGGACTGTGCCCAAACTGTGAGTGTTGTGTAAACACGGCGTGTGCTTCCTGTGAACGCGCTTCACCCGCAAAGCCGCCGTAATTAAAAAGCGGGGGCCGCCGGAGCAGGCGGCGGCACCACGATCCCTCCGGAGCCGCTGGCACTCGCCGCTGGTTTGGGGACAGTTTGGGTTGTGCTGCTCTGGCATGCCTGCTCACACCCGCTCGCATCCCCAGGGTCCTGTGGCCGTGCTGTGCATGGCCGGACTGTCCCACGCCACCTGTCCGGAGGGACCCTCCCGACCCGCGGGCGCCGTGCCCAGGTCCCCGCACAAGTGCAGAGGAGCTGCGGGGATCCCCGCTCTGCACAGCTCCATAAACACTCTCGCAGCCCGGCTTAAGCACTTGACAGTGTTTATAAAGCAGCTTGCAGCAAACAGGCTTGGAAGTGCAGAACAAGTTGGTGTTTACACAAGTGACTAATTATTTATTTGAAAATCCTGTGGACGAGCCGTGGGCTGTAACGACAAGCACATGGGGAGCGCTGGGCTCCTGCCCCGGCAGTCGCAGCAGGGACACGGTGAAAAGTTCAGCACCACCAGGGCGGGGGGACAGTGGCTGTGGCCCCACAGCGCCCGGTGGCCACCAGCTCTGCCGGCTCAGGTGAGCCAGTGCTGCCGGGAGGTGCCCACACCGGGCACAGCTCAGCGTTGGTGGCATGTGCTGCCACAAGGCTCAGCGGTACCCGGGTCACATCTCCCTGCTGCTGGGGCAGCCCCCTCCCTCCAGGTGTTCTGCTGTGCAGCCAGAACTACCCTCAGGTGGGCCAGGGGCCCTTCAGCAGGTCCCCCACCCAGGGTGGGCCAGGGAGGGGACCAGCCCCCTGGGGACTGAGTCCATCCCAGGCTGAGGCCGGGCTCTCTTCCAGCACTGTCGCCACCAGTTGTTTGGGCCATCGGTGATTGCGCAGTTATTATAAAGGGATTAAAACAATTTTCTGTTTCATTTGACTTCACAGAGCAAATGTTGTTGCCTTTATTCCGGCACAATGTCCGCTGTTGGCAGGGCTTTGCTCTGCCAGCTGCAGAGAGGAGTGGGGCCCGGCCTGGCAGTGCCAGATCTCTTGGTGCAGCATGGAACTTGCCCTTCCTTCACACCGGGCACGGGGAAAACCACTTGAAAACTACAGGGGAAAAAAAATGTCCTGTCAGCAGCCAGCTGGAGCAAGGGCTTGGGCACTCTCAGGAAAGGATGGTCCATGTGGAGTCCTGGATGCTGGCTGGCCGCCGGGCAGCTGGGCTTCCCTTCTCTCTCCAGAAGTTCGTGCAGAGCCACTGGTTTGCTGCCCAGCCTGTCCTGCTGGTGTTGCCATCTCGTCACTCTGTCCTGCCAGGCACATTGGGCCACTGTGTGCCGTGCCTTGGTGAGGGCAGCACGGCACTCGCAGCCACGCTCGCTGCCACATGCCGGGCTCACTGCCCCACGCCGGGCTCGCTGCCCCATGCCGCGCTCACTGCCCCATGCCAGGCTCACTGCCCCACGCCAGGCTCACTGCCCCATGCCGGGCTCACTGCCCCATGCCAGGCTCACTGCCCCACGCCGGGCTCATTGCCCCACGCCAGGCTGTCTCTGCTGGTCAGCCTGGCACAGAGCAGCTCCCGCGCTTGGCCCTGTGCAGGCAGCGCTGACCCTGCCCTGTGCTTCGGGGAACGGGAGATGGGTGGTTTGGAAATTCCCTCAGAGCAGAAACTCAGCGTTTTGGGCAGCTCGTGGAGGATCCCACCCTGTCCCAGACAGCCCCAGCGCTGGCTGGGGACTGCAGGCTTGCTCTCTGCTAGGCTTGACTACCAGCCCCAGAGGTGCCCGCTTGATGGGAAACATCTTGTGTGCCTGGCACCCGCAGCAGGGCAGCCCAGGGGTCTGGCTCTATTTTAAACAAGTTCCAGCTATGACTACTGTTTGCAGCACTGGCAGATGGCAAAGATGTGCCGAGCGTTTCGACG
>VZTG01004270.1:558829-570664 GCA_013397845.1 Melanocharis versteri
GCTGCCCCATTCCGGGCTCACTGCCCCACGCCAGGCTCGCTGCCCCACGCCGGGCTCGCTGCCCCATGCCAGGCTCACTGCCCCGTGCCAGGCTCGCTGCCCCATGCCGCGCTCACTGCCCCATGCCAGGCTCATTGCCCCACGCTGTGCTCACTGCCCCACGCCGGGCTCATTGCCCCATGCCAGGCTTACTGCCCCATTCTGGGCTCACTGCCCCATTCTGGGCTCACTGCCCCATGCCAGGCTCACTGCCCCATGCCGGGCTCACTGCCCCATGCCAGGCTCACTGCCCCACGCCGGGCTCATTGCCCCACGCCAGGCTGTCTCTGCTGGTCAGCCTGGCACAGAGCAGCTCCCGCGCTTGGCCCTGTGCAGGCAGCGCTGACCCTGCCCTGTGCTTCGGGGAACGGGAGATGGGTGGTTTGGAAATTCCCTCAGAGCAGAAACTCAGCGTTTTGGGCAGCTCGTGGAGGATCCCACCCTGTCCCAGACAGCCCCAGCGCTGGCTGGGGACTGCAGGCTTGCTCTCTGCTAGGCTTGACTACCAGCCCCAGAGGTGCCCGCTTGATGGGAAACATCTTGTGTGCCTGGCACCCGCAGCAGGGCAGCCCAGGGGTCTGGCTCTATTTTAAACAAGTTCCAGCTATGACTACTGTTTGCAGCACTGGCAGATGGCAAAGATGCGCCGAGCGTTTCGACGAGTGCTGACTACTAGCAACAGGGACTTATGGATGAGGCTGGAGCACAGCTCTCCCCACACCACTCCGGGTGCCACTATCTGCCAGCACCCCCAGTGCACCCCACAACCCCGTGCTCACCCCCAGCCACTGTGGGAGCGATGCCGTCTGTCAAGTTAACCTGTTCTCCTCTTCTTTTGCAGTCCCTGCCAGCGTACCTGGAAACTGCGAGCAGCTAACGCCCACTGCCGAGCCCCTGATGGGACTAGGGCCGAGCTCCTGCACTCCTGAGAGGGATGAAGGTAGAGCCATGTTACCTGCTACCTAAGCTTGCTGGTGCTGATGTAGTTGGTGGATATGGTCCCAGACCCGGCTCTGTGCACAGACTCT
The DNA here is from genome assembly GCA_013397845.1 of Melanocharis versteri. Taxonomy (NCBI): domain Eukaryota; kingdom Metazoa; phylum Chordata; class Aves; order Passeriformes; family Melanocharitidae; genus Melanocharis; species Melanocharis versteri. The sequence goes on from VZTG01004270.1 coordinate 559,897, forward strand.
CAGCTCTGATCCCACCCGAGACGATTTAGCGGCAGCAGAGACCCCAGCTGTGGAGCACGCTCCCCCAACCACCCCACGACGGAGGGGCTGCAGCGCTGGAGAGTTACTATGCAGCTTGGACTGCTTGTGGTGGTGGTTTTTCTAAGCTCGATGGATCTAACAGGCAGCAGCAAAGTGGTGAAGGGCAAGAGGCAAAGACGAAGTATGTATGAAATGCTTTTCTTCTCTACTTCCTCTCACGATGCCATGAGGGTCACGCTGGTGTGAATGTGTTTACAACACAGGGAGCTGGGCAGGGCCTGCGAGATCCTCCAGTCCCACTCCCAGGCAGTGCCATGTCCCCTGACCTGCCACAGCTCCGAGCTGCAGTGTCCCCTGAGGTCACGGGGGGTCAGTTATGCCTCCAGCCCAGAGGGTCCCTGGTGGGGCTCGTGCAGGGCAGCCAGGCAGAACTGGCGCAAGAGCAGCCACAGGCGTTTGCCCTCCTTGATGTAAGCTCATGTTAGAACTGTTTTACATTAAAACTCTTTTAAATTAAATTACATAAAATTGATTTTATATTAAAACTGGGACTGCTGAGCCCTGGGAGAACAAGGAAAACCTGACGTCATGGCTAATGCTATAAAGGGCAATTTCCAGCGAGGGCCCAGTTTATACCTTTGCCATGGATGCAGAGCCTGGCACCAGGGCCCAGCGCTGTGGGAGGGATGGGGCCAGACCCCCGGGGGTCTCTGTGTAGAGGGCCCACAGTGTCAAGGGGGTCCCAATCCAGACCAGTAAACCCTCCTGGCAGCTGGGGGCTGAGGACCCCCCTGCCTTGGGTGTCTCTCCTGAAGCAGCCCCCACAGCCACAGGCCTGGCGATGGGGCTGGGGCAGGCAGCGGGGGCTGCCAGGCTCTTGTGTCATGGCAGGGACACAGGGCAGCTCTCTTACCTCTAGTCCTGACACGTGAACACTGCTGCTCTGAGCTTGCTTTTGAAGTGCAGTAAACATGGTATTTAAAAGAATACATCTTTTAAATACACAGCTTTTCTATAAACAAGGACATGGCTTGCATAATAAACTAATAAAAATAACCTGCATTCTAGCCTGCAAAGAATGCGATTGGTTTCAAAACAAGCAGCGTTTTATATGATAATTAAAAGCAGAAAACTCTCAAGACATGGGATTGAGTATTTTTCTTGGACTGAATGTAGGAGCTGAGAACACATCTCTATTTTGGGGGCAGTGACACCTCCCGACTGCCAGAGAGAATTTAACATAGGCAGGGTCAGAGTGAGATCCAGCCTGGGACGCAGCATGGACGGAATTAGTGGAACAGTTTCGCTGCAGGGCCATGCGCTCTGGTCCCCGCTGGTCCTCGGCATGGAGGCACCGCCAGCTCCACGCGGGGAGGCAGCAGGAGGTGCTGGACCCCTGGGCACGTGCCCATCGTGAGTGTCTGCCCCACACGGGCATCAGGGCTGGGAGGCACTGGGCTGGGCTGGGCAGTGCTGGGGCTCTGGGCACAGCTGGTGGCTGGTTCTGGGTTCTGCTCCTCGGCACGGCCACCGTTGTGACTCTCACACCGGTGCTCAGCACAGCGCTGGCTCCTGTGGCCATCGTGGCCATGGTGTCCAGCCAGAGCAGTACTGGGAGTGTGTCAGTGCTGCAGGACCCTGGCCCTTTCCCTGTCCCAGCTCCTGCCCTTCCTGCCAGTGGTGCCAGTGGTTTGGGGTCGCAGGTGGTACCTGCAGAGCCCGGCACTAACCGCTGCCTCTCTCCTGCTCTTCCAGTCAGCACCGAGCTGAGTCAGGGCTGTGCCAGAGGTTGTGACCTGTGCTCTGAGTTCAATGGGTGCCTGAGGTGTTCCCCCAAACTCTTCATCCTTCTGGAGCGGAACGATATCCGACAAATTGGGATTTGCCTGCCTTCTTGTCCACTGGGATACTTTGGCCTTCGCAATACGGACATGAACAAGTGCATCAGTGAGTGTGGGGCTGGGAGGGAACGGGCACAGGCAGGGGCAGTGCTCTGCAGGGCAGCACGTGCCTCTGCTCAGGTGCAGGAGGTGCTGTGGCTGTATGGAAGGGGAGAGGCAGGGCTGGGCATGGCAGCCATCTGCCTGACAAGAGCCCTGCTCAGCACTGCACGGGCTTGCCGTGGTCATGGGATCTTGCAGGACCTCTGGGCAGTTTTGTTATATGGGTTGCCAGACTGGCAGCCTTTGGGAGGAGGGAGATCCTTTCAGGCATTTAGTGCCTCTTTTCCTGCTCTACTGCTCACCAGACTCGGGCAGCTCTGAGTGAAATCCTTGGCTTGCATCTTGTAGCCAGAGCACCAGAAAGAGCTGGACGTGGAAACATGCGATCACTCCCCTGGCAGGTCCATGCACACACAGCACCCTCACAGCCAGGTTTCCATCTCACTCCTTTTCCATGCAGCCTGTCCTGTAGCTGCAGCTGGAGCTGGGACTGTATCCTTTGCACCATCCCCTTTGGCTGACTGATGCTCAGCTGAACACCAGCCCAAAACTTTCCCACCCTGCCTGATTTTGTCCTGGCAATTGCTGCTGCTGCAGACAGCTGGAGCACAGGGCTGTCCTGCACAGGGAATGGTGCAAAGAAAACTCGCTTCTGAGTGGCACAGCCAGGCCTGGCTGGATGCTCAGAGACATGCCCTGGCTGCTGCAAGACCCCTGGGAGCCAGGACTGGGCTCTGGCTGGCAGCATGGAGCTTCTTGAGTCTTTTGTTCACATTGGACTACATGACGGCTTTGGTGTTTGTTTGTTTTTTTTTTTTTTCCCTCAGAATGCAAAATTGAGAACTGTGAGTCCTGTTTCAGTCGAAACTTTTGCACAAAATGTAAGGAAGGTTTGTATTTGCACAAAGGGAGATGTTACGTCACATGCCCCGAAGGCTATGCTGCTGCCAACGGCACCATGGAGTGCAGCAGTCCTGGTAAGCAGTCCTGCACCCGGCGTGCCTGGTCCTGGGTGGGTTTAGACGATGAACCAAACTCGTGTCGAGGGGGTGAGAGCACAGCTCTTCGTGGGGCAGAGCCCCCTGGGAACCAGCCTGGATGGGGAGCAGCCCCTGGTGTTTGTGACCTGTGACCCGGAGCTGGTGTGGTGTGGCAAGGAAGGAGGTGCTCAGGGGCTTAGGAACCTGCTGGGGAAACACATACTGCCTTGCAGCCTAAGGTGGGGGAGATGTGCACTGATGGGCTCTGGATGGCCTGAGATGGCAACCCAGGAATGGGAGTTACAGCTGGGCTCTCTTGTTATCTGGCAGCACAATGTGAAATGAGTGAGTGGGGGCCATGGGGGCCCTGCTCCAAGAAAAGGAAGCTCTGTGGCTTCAAGAAGGGCAACGAAGACCGGACACGGCGGATTCTGCAGGCTCCCTCTGGGGACGTGTCCCTGTGTCCTGCAACCACAGAGGTGCGGCGGTGCACGGTGCAGAAGAACCAGTGCCCCGAAGGTGAGCAGAGGTGGAGAGGCCTCACCATCCCTCCCCACACCCTGCAGAGGTCAGGCACAAGTAGTCAGCCAACTGTCCAGTGTCACAAATGTGCTGTGCAGCTCCCAGCTCCTCTGGATGTGATGGCGCTTGGAAGAGCTGCAGGTGGAAGGGGCACAGCCCCCAGGGGGGTGACCCTTGGCACAGCTTGCCATGTGTGCCCCGGGTTTCAGCTGCTTTAGCTTCTTCCCTGGCCACAGAGCAGCCAAAGGTGCGGGCCTGCGTGCTGCCGTGGTGGGAGTTGTCTTCTCTACCAGAATGCTTAGGTCTGTTTTTCCCAGGAATTAGAGTGTCTTCAGGATGAATCGTGGTTTGGTTATCTTGTTATAGAATGGACAAGGATTGCAGCTGTGTTGAGTGCTCTGAGGGGAAAGCGTTCTGAGCAGTGACTAAATGCACAGGAATTAACCAGCGGGGCAGGGGGAGGTGGACATGGCCCATCTGTTCCCCGATGCCTCGCTCCACCTCACGCTGCCCCTTTGCTTTACTGCAGGGAAAAGGAAGAAAAAGGAAGAGCAAGGAAAGCAAGATAACGGGAATAGAAATCGGAAAGACACCAAAGACACTAAGTCTGGCACCAAGAAGAGGAAGAACAAACAGAGAGGGGCCACGGTGCCCGCGACGCCCGCTAGCCCTGCCCAGTAGCTGGCCTGTGCGTCGCTGATGGCAAGACTCCATTGCTGCTATGTATATGAAAGCTTTATTGAACAGAGCACTGCTACACCATGTACACGTGTCCAGAGACAGACATATACTCCAGACTGACCCACGGACTGGCAGAGGCCACACACACAATACTTAAGGAGGCTGCACACACCCCCCGCCCAGGACTGTGGAAGAACGCTGCTAAGGAGTGGGAGCACACACGGAGGCAAAGCCCACAGCCCCAGGGCTCCGTGGGGACACTGCAGGGAGGAGAGGTGGAGCATAAACCAGTGAAGGACCCAGACATGGGATTGATTTCATGATCAAAGGCCTCAACTGGAGCCCAAGCACGTGGCCCCAGCGCAGCCCCACTCAGCCAGGGGATAAGACTGAACCCACATGGCCACTCTCCCTGACCTGGGAGCCAGACACAGAGCAGTGGCCTCTTTCTCTTCCCTCACCCCTTATTCTGTGTTTTAAGCTGTATGACTTTATCATTGCGAATACATGTTAAAAGTTTGTGGTAAGAGGTCAGTGGTATCTGCCCTGAATCTGATTCAAAGAATTATTTCAAATTAAAAAAAAAAAACAACAAAACAAAATCAAAATGACAACCAGCTTCCTGAGTGTGTGGTTCATACCTTGGCCCCTATGGAGGCTGGTGTCCCACAGGACAGAGACGCACTTGTGGAAGGGAAACTCACCAAAGCTTTAAGAAAATCCCAGAAAATGCTGCCAGCTGCACTGCAGCCACAAATCAGCCGTCCTGCGCGAGGGACCCCAGCTGCACCCTGCTGAGCCCCGAGGAATTCCCCACTGAAGGATCCACTTAACACACAGCAGACTGAGAAAATGAGAGCTTACAACAAACCACAGGTTGCTGAAACACTGTGACTCTGCTCAGGCAGTCACAGCTGCGGGACAATCCCGGGCCGGGGACAGCCGGTCCAGCTGCCGGACACCAGCAGGCATGGCAGGAGGGAGGCAGGCGGGAGGGGGAAGGCACAGCTCAGGTCCTGCAGAAGAGAAACAAATTTTTATATTGGGTAGAAACTACTTATCTGCATCCCAGTGGCTGGAATTTCCTGGATTCTCCTGCTCTGCGAGAGCTGACACCTGAGCAGAGGAACTGGGACAAGGACTGTGCAGGACAGACGTGGCGAGCCCTGCATGGGTTCGCTGCCTGCTCTGCCCAGGGAGCTCTTCCTTCGGCAGTGTCACAAGGTGCCTCACCACTCGCTGCCCTGGGATTTTAAAATGTGCTTTCTCTGTATAAATACGTAGAGATGCATTTGATTTCTCCGGAGTTCAGCAGAAGCTCTCTGGTCCCGAGGGATGGTGCTATGGCTCACAGAGATGTGCCCAGGGTGGGTCAGGGACGTGCTGCTGGAGCTCCAACTCCCCTGGTAGGGCAAAGGGCAGGGGAAACCTCACCCCAAACTAACCCTGGTGAATCCAATCTTCGCTGTACTCGCTTCCATACCCTCTGCTCTGTGGTTTTGGAGGGCAGAGTGAGCCAACAGGTGGGCAGGGTGGGCTGTGAGACAGCTCCCTGTCCCTCCGAGGGGTCACCTGCCCACAGCCAGGTTCTCTCCTGTGGCTCGTGGTGCCCACCGAGGACTCAGCTCCAGCACAGGACACCCCAAGTCCCTCCACCCTGCCACTCCAGGGCTGGCTTGGCTCGGTGCAGGATGTGGAGGCTGCACAGTTGTTTCAGCTCCAGAGCTGTACCAAGCTCTCTGTGACTGTTCTGCTGGCAGAAAAGCCTTTCAGCCTATCGTCCACTTTGTGTTTAAGTAAACAAGAAGCTGTTACATCTTTGAAAGGGGATTCCATTTCAGCACAATGATAAACGACCAGCATACCAAGCAGGGGGAGAGAGAGGTTCTTAAAAGTCATCCTTTAAGTTGTTTACGGATCATGTTCATATGATTTCTGAAAGCTTCCCAGCTGAATGATCCAACCTTGCTCTATTTTCTAGCCCGTGAGAGAAGTATTTTGTTCGTGCCATGGCATTGCTCGTAAGCAGAACCATATTCCCTTCCACTTTTAGCAGCACCCAGCAGTCACCCGCTGGTGAACCTCAGCTCGCTCACTCACTGTGCCTCCCTCCTGCTGCCGTGTCCCCCTCGAGTCCTCAGCGAGGATTAAGGAAAAGACAGTGCATTAGGAAAGTGTTCTACATGAGGCTCTGGTAATGACTTGATTCCCTACAGCAACTCCTGGCACTATTAGCACAACTATTTCAAAACTAAACTGCGTATAATAAATCAACAGAACCTATTTTAGAGAACTCTAGGGATTATTAGAAAAACTGACAAACTTCTTTCTGTTGTAGCCTTTCCCCTACTTTCTTCCTTTTTGCATGGCAAAATGGGAAGAAAAAGGGACAAAGGCAACAGGAAGTTTAAGATGCATATTAAGAATATCCAAGATTTTTCAGTAGGGGTGATTTTAAAATTAAATTGTTTTAGAACAATTAGGAGAAAAAATATAAAAAATAAATCAAATTTCTTTTCTTTTTTTTTCTTTGAGTCAGCTCAAGAATTGTGCTTATTCCCACTCCCAGAGAGCTGGTTCAGTTATGAATTTAGGAACATTTTACCTTTGACCAACGTGAACTGCACACTGAGCTCCTCAGTCCAAGCTGAGATGTCCTTAGCTGGGTGATGTCACCTCAACTCACACACATGTGAATGCTCTCTTTCCACGCACTAAATAACCCTGTTGTGGTGTTGTCTCCATGGCATCACTGTAAAATACATGCCTTTAAACAAATAAATCAATAAATGGGTTTGCTGAACCAGCTTCATTTGTTTCTTCACCGAAACTGGAGTCAAATCCCAACTAATCAAAAATGTGCACAGACAGAACAAGTCTTTCCTGAGAGCCTTCTGCCTGCATCTGAGAGCCAAAGGAACCACATGGATCACGGATCTTGGATGGGAACGTCGCTGCTCCGACTCCTGCGTGTATTCACACCCTGTGCTTTGATCAGCTTGATGCTGAACTGGAGAAGCAACTGCACAGACAGATAGAGAGATCCTTTGTCAGGAGCTCTACTGCACAGGAAACAGCTTCATTTTCCTTGCTGAACAACCCGGTGTTGTTCACTGGACAGAATTCTGTTAGCTCAGAATCTGCAGGATGGTTTCTAGTCGGTTTCCTCAGCTTTTGAGCAATACATCCCATGCCACGGGGGAGCAAAGGGCCAGGAATAATGGACAGCTTGCAGTTGTGGGTTTGGAACTGTTTAATTTCTCCCTCATTTGCTGAGATTTGGAACCTAAAGCAGATGAATGTCACCAAACACAGCTTGGTTCCATCACATTCTTAACCCTCTCTGGGTAATATAAATCTGTATTTTTCATCATCTACAGTCAATGAACTGTGTGCACATACTCCTCACACAGTAATTCACTGACTTTCCACCCCCAGAGAGGTGGAGGTAATGTATATACTCCTTAGCCCATGTTTATGTTTAAATGATTTCTCACTCAGGAGAAATCTTAGCTTTGATTAAAGGAAACAAAGTAGGATAGTGAAACAGGTTATCTCCAAAACTATTGTTTGGATTACACTGTCTGAGAACACTAAAAGGGATAATTCAGATATATTTACAGATTTTATGAAGTCAATAGACTTCACATAGAGAGATGATAGGCATCACGTTTTAAAAAACCTGTATTAAAATTACAGAAATACCAGTGTATTTAATCAGTCACCATAAATAAATCACCCTGATGGCATTTATGTACACGGTAATACATCAGACCCAACTGAATGCCAAACCATAGTTTGGATGGAGCTGCTTGCTGGAATTTCCATGATTTTTGAAGAACAGGAAAAAAGAGGCAGCCAGGTAGGTTGTATATTGTTATTTACAGCCTGAGGTAAAGTGCTGGTTCAGAGGCACTGACAGGGCCTCAGCAGCCACAGCCCCTCCTGTGCTCCAGTGGAGCCCAGCCCGTGAGGGCAGAAGTTACTTTTCATGACTGTTCAAATCAAAGCACAGGAAAATATTCACGTTGAACAGCTTTAGCTCGCAGAGTGCTGCTGAACGCCGGATCCACGGCGCTGGCAGATGTTCCCAGAGCGAAGCCCAGGGCTCTGCAGCCTGCACAGCTCTGAGCCCGCCGCGCGCCCCAAGGGCTCCACCCCGCTGGCACAGCTCAGCCTGGGCTCTCAAAGCCCTCTTACACCTTTTGGCCTTTTTTCTTGGCTTCAGTTTTCTCCTCCCTGCTGCTTTCGGTCACCATTTTGGGAATTCCATATCCAAGGCAACAATCTGGGATCGCTTTGTTTTTCCTGTCCAAGAGCTGTCCCACCTGGAGCCTTTTGCCAAGGAGCCCCACCTCCTGCTCCTGCCAGCTGTATCCCTGGGAAGCCATGCCTGAGGAACTGAGCTGGGAAAGCTACTGTGGTGATAAACTGCCTACAATATCTTCTGCTGTGATTTTGAAGATGAGCTACAAAATCCACTTGTGTCCTTGTGCTCAGCATGGAACTGCTGCAATAGAGGGAGATGGCTGATGCTGCTTTATCCTGTTAAATAAAACAGAGGAGCTCGAGACCACACTGAAAAAGGGCTCCGAGTGCAAGTCCAGTCTTGTTCTGAACTCTTGGAAATCTACTTTTCCTTCATTTAATTGACAAAATCTGCAGATCATACAAGGAAGAGAGTCCCTGCCAAAAATCCAACATCACTAGTTTTTAATAATACAATGGGAATAACCCCTCAGAACATATGTAATTATGGGAATGAGTCATTCTGATGGCATCACGTAACCGCATTCACTGGGATTTGACAAAGATGAGGCCACATAAAACTCAAAATTATTTCATTTCAGCCCTGGTCAGGGCAGTGGCGCTGGGGAGCTGAGGCCACATAGCAGAGGCGATGGACAACGATCCGTGACCCTGTTGTCCTGGCTGGTTGTGGCACAGACAGTGTCCTGCTGCAGCCAATGGTACCAGAACAAGAAAACACTAAAGACTGAAATGGGGGGATGCATCAATAGCAAAGGAAAAGCTGTGAGTCATATAACAACAAACCATCCGTTTAGTGGAGCAAAATATCTGACTCGCACGTTATCAGATACACAATAAGCAGCTGCAGCCTCAGGGATGCTGCAAGTTAAACACCAACTGCTGGCCACAGTGATGGAATTTGGGTTAGGGAATATGTGAGAGTGAGGAAAGCGCAGCGGGAAGGTTCCAGTTCGAATGCAGGTCCCACGCATTATGAGCAGGATCTTTTCTTATGACAGAAAATCCAAGCTCGTAGCCCACCTCAATGGGAGCAGGGGGCATGGCTGGGCAAAGGGCCCGAGCCCTCTCACCAACGCTTCCATCCTGGGAATTCAGCACCCAACTCTGGGGCATCCCCAAGACAAGTTCTGCCTGCCGCAGCTGCCTGCCCAAAGCTGGCTGGGTCTGTTCTCTCACAGAAAGAGACGGCGACTTTCTGGCTGCACCCCAAGATCTCTTGCTAACAATAAAGAGGGAGTTTTCTTAAGAGAAAGGAAGAAAGAGTCGGGGAGAGCAGAGCAAGTATTACTCAACTATTTAGTCTAAAATTCTTAAAATCAAAAGGCTCTTCTGACAGATTGATATCAACTCTAATAGAAAACACACTTGTCCCGGGAAAACTCTTCTGCATGAGCCTCGAGTCTGATAGCTTAAACAATTATCTACAATTTGGAATTGATTTTTTATGCCCACATCAATGTGTACTTTTTCAATGCCCAAGGCACAGATAATTCTATTAAGAGAAAAACCAGAACGTGTAGGCTTAAGCCAAACAGCCTCCAACTCCAGACTCCGTCTTACAAAACATGTCCCAAGGCCTGACTCATCATGGCTCCCTTGTACAGCAGGGACTCTACACCTCACAGCAAAGCGCTGAAAATCATTAAAAGAACAAAATCCCAGCAGCTCTGTTATTGTTCTGGGTTTAAAGGAGCATTAGCAGCACCAGAAGGACATTGCACTGGCTGGGAACGCTCTGCTGCTAATAAGTGTTTAGGAAGGATGGGCCAGAGCTGTGTTTTGGGCAAGTATTCCCCAAGGTGCTGAGCTTGGCCCTGGCCCAAGCTCTGGTATCAATTAACACTGTTTCAGTTCAGCTTCGTTCATTTCCCCTAGGTGAGAAGCTTTCAAATTGCTATTACAATCTGGCAGTAACATGAATGTGGGCTTACGCTTTGGACACAGAACTTGCACAGATTTGATTTGTTAGCGCACTGTCCCTGCAACTCTTCACACGCACGTTAAAAACACCAGTGTTGTTATTGCTAATTTTTAAAATTCTTTGCCAGTAACCCAGAAAGAACAGCCCCGTGTGCCTGTAAACACGCACCAGCACCGCCTTGTGCTTGAGTCTCTGCTGCGGCAGTGCCCTCGAGGAGCCCCAGTGCCCCTCCAGCAGCTCCAGTGCCCTCCGGCCGCCCCAGTGCCCCACCAGCAGCCCCAGTGTCCCACCAGCAGCCCCGGTGTCCCTCCAGCAGCCCCAGTGCCCCTCTAGCTGCCCCAGTGCCCCTCCAGCAGCCCCAGCGTCGCTCCGGCTGCCCCAGTGCCCCTCCGGCCGCCCCAGTGCCTTTCAGCAGCCCCAGTGTCCCT